>LYUA01001045.1:647802-662353 GCA_002093875.1 Calopteryx splendens | reverse complement strand
CTGTGATTTCCCAGGATGACCTGGTACCCGAAAAATGTTACACAGCTTGAGTGATGCTGAGGGTGCCAAGAGGATTCACTGGGAATCGAACCCCTGCCCTCCAATCAGCAGTCCAGCGCTCTAACCACTGGACTACCATGCCCCTTTTATGGGTGAATATTTATTTAAAAAATTGTCATGCTGGGTTTGAGAATTCAATTTATTAACTGTACCAATGAAATGCACTGAAATTCCATACACATTAGGCATCATTGTTTAAAGTATAGCATGTTTACTTCCCAAAATAAAATGGTTCAAATTTCAACTTACTTTGACACAAGATCCATCAGTTTAAATTTGCTGGCTGCTTTCATGAGGTCCAAAGTGAAATCTTCACTATCACCAAATACAATCCTGTCTGTATACACCCACTCAACTAGCTTCACGCCAACATCCACTTTCAGATCAGTCCAGTCTTTAGCCCAAGAGACAATACAATATTAATTTATTTCAATACAGTATGATCTTTCATTTCTAAAGCTATGTTTCTCTAACTTCACACAGCACACCCAAGAGAGGAGGGGGTAACTGATTAATGGCCAAAAAAACTCAACACTTCTTCAGATAAATCATTTTCAGGACATGGTATCTGGTATTCACAACAAGCTAACACCTATTTAATACTTTCTTATCACTATATTTCACTGCTTACAAATAAACTCAGTAGGATTTGCTATAACTATTTGTTCACCAAAATTTATTTGTGCAATCCACCTGATTATTTCAAAGGAATGTAATCCGACTTCTCTCTAGTTCATAAAACTGGAGTATTTTGTCAAGTTTCAGTGATAATAAACTCCATGACATGAGTCGAAGTAAATAAATAAGCCAGAATGTAATCAATTTAATAGTGTACAACTTCCTATTTGTCATGGAATGAGCATTAAACTTAAATTAGTTTGCTTGATTAGTTAGGTTCTTTACCTACAGCTGGCAATTCTCATTCAAATTAGATTCATTTTATTATTAAATTTTAACTTGCATAAGAGCTGATATAAATGAACATTAATGGGCAACATGTAGATCATATTTCAGAAGAGAATAGCAGGTGGATAACAATAAACTGAATATATAAGACAAAGTTCTACATGCTACTGTACTATTGATTCAAATGTGCTTTCAGGGGCATTACTCAGTAAGGCCTTAGAATTGCCAAACCTTGGCAATAATGACATTTTAATCCCAAAGCCTCAATATTTCAGATTATGGTATACAAATTTCAGAATTCATTGATGCCATGACATCAACATTTTGCCATTGTTTGATGAATTGCCAAGGCTTGACAATTCAGAGAACTTACTGAACAGCTCCCCAGGTTTTACATAATTGATAGAGAATTTGGAAATTAAAGCAATTAAAGTGCACTGCAGTTCTTATGTAGATTTTGAGTACACCTTAGGATGTGTTGTGAATTACAAGTCTCTGTCAGGGATGACTGTTCATCAGATTGATTATACTTTGAAAGAATATTGGTTTCAAACTTCATACCTTTTTCATTAATGTGTACCAATTATATCAAAATATTTGAGAAATTTTTAAGTGCAGTAAATCATTTAAGTTATCTGATGGAGTAAACACCATCAGATCTTACTGCCAACCTTTATATGTTTTGTGATATTGACATAAACCATGAGTTAGTGCCAGCAGGAGTGCAGGCAGGTTGACTCCTTATATTAAATTATTTATCTTCCAATAAACAAGTTATGTTACATTTGATCGCTCTTCATGTTCCCTTCTTCACAATGTAATATTTCATACATTATATACACAGAATAGAAACATTAACCACAAAAGAGCACACCACACTCTTAGATAGTGTTTACACACATGCAATTACTCAGGTTAGGTCATTAAAATTGACCAAGAAATCAAAGACCTTGAAGATTATTACAAGAATATGTGATATATTTCTCAATATGTTTGAATGACAATGTTAAAAATGGGAAGCAGAGCTGCAGAGAAAATTGATTATTTGGTGGCTTATTAATCGTTTTTTCTTTCTTATTTATTTGCACCCCATGCCATTAATTAATGAAAACTGCCACAGGGTTTTGGCAAACAGATCAAAACTACAATTACTTCGATATAATTTAAAATGAAAGTTAGAACTGAGCACACAGGATTCCATAATACATCCCAAGAACCATATATTAGACTATGCAATTTTTACATGTCATTAATTCTAGTGTGTATGAAGACACATGAGTATTTTTCATTTAGTTTCCAAACCAAGTTGATACTCGATCACAGGAAATGCAATTTTATGCTAAAAATTCAGGCAGCATATTTTTGTTTACATTGTACTAGTCTCCGTAAAATCTCATAATTGTAATGTTTATTTAAATTTCGCGGTCATGACAAATTTCGGAGGCATGTCTAAATAAAAACAAGTTACCTAAGGCATCTATGTTCTCCAGGGATCCAACTCCCCAAGTAGTATTCCTTGAGGCCAGGACAAACTTGTGGCCGAAAACATCACGTCCTTTTAGTTTTATTTTCAAGTCACTAGAAGGCAAATTTAAATGTTATCCAGTATTCAGTGAATGACAGTTGGAAGAACATGACAAACTAGTACCTGTATTGTTCTTTGTCAAACAAGTCTGCAACCACTTGCACTAACTTTGACACAAAGCTATTTCCATCGGCATTTCCTCCCGATGCAGATGCTAGGGCATATTTCTTCTCTAATTCATTGCAATATGACTGAATTTTTACATATTCCTCCTTTAATAACGTCAAATGCTGCTGCAACTTCACGGCTTCGGCTAATGAAAATATACAAAGACGAATGCCAGATTAATGTTTTCGTTTTTAATAAGCGTTCTTATAGTAGTGATTCAACAGCACATTTGCTGTATGACAAAAGTTTTATAAAATATTTTTATTTGATTTTTAAAGTTACTTACAATTCACCGGATGAGCCATTAGAAGACACTTGGGAATAACGACAGATCACACGACAAACAAATTCTATTATACCTTTGAAAATCAAGATAACATACTAACAGCAATTGAAGAGTAGCTGACGAATACTAATTTGATCGATTCTCAGACTATTTCTCCGTTACATCATTTCCCAACCCACTAAACCATATTCTAATCCAACTCCTGACAGCATCTTCCCCTTAAATTTTCGTTTTTCATTTGGACATCACGTGATCTTTTTAGCGGTATCTACAAAATCGTTTGATGTTGCGCCACCACAAAGGTGTGCCATAACATAACAACTGTCATCCTTGGAAATAAAGTAAAAGGGTAATTATTTTTATAAATGTTTTCTTTCAGACATGTATTTTGTACAGAGAGTGGCGAGTTGCTATGTAACTTGTATTTCCAAAAAAATCTATCAATATAATTCGAGAATATAAATGCCCTGAGGGCTAAGGTGGCCCAGGATTTTGAAATGAATTTGTTGAAAACTAAATATAAGAGACTTTTTTTAATTAAGCTACCAGTTAGTAACCTGTTCTTAGCTGAACTCCTACGGATTCCAGGTACGACCAGCGTTTCAATTTAACCCACAACCAGCGAATCCGTGTACCGCAAGAGACATGCCACAGAGCTCACGTTTCACTATCGTTAATTATTGGAAGACAGATAAGCTGTAGCTGAGCAGCTTATCAAGATTTTTGGTTAAACCTTGAAATATTCATTAAAAGGTGCGCACATACATAAGAACGCAATCTTTTTTTATTTGTAGGGTGAGTTTTTAAAATCTCGATAGACTAGATCATTGACATGCGTTATAAACACAAGTACAAGAGTACATTAGTAAAGGGTGTTAGACTGCTCACTGTACAGTTAATTACATAAATGCGATTAAGAAGGACCGAGGTAAATCTGGCAATTATCGACCGGTTGAAAATCATCGTTGCACAGAGTTTATCGTCCACAATGGACTGGGACCCGTTCATACGGTTAAAAGTCAATTAACAATTGTTTAGTCATTATACTTTAATAAACAGAACATTGGAATAATAATAAATCTGGTGCAACCTTTGAGAAGACAGGTAAATTGACGTGTGGCTTTAATGAAGGGAAGTCCCTGGCCATGATAACCAATTGGACTTGATGTAACATCCACAAAATGCCCAAATGTTAATGGTTAATGAAAAAATAACTTAATTCACCACAGCGAAGAGAGAGTTGCAGATATCACCCTGAAAATTTAAAAAATATGAATAAAATAATAATTTCACCTATAAAGTCAAAGAATGAATTCATGGAGTTATGAATTAGTATGGTGTTGGTAGTTGTTTCGAAACTTTGTCGTAGAGGAAAGAGGATATGCGTACATTGGACGCTTTTGAGATGTAGATGTGGAGAAGAAATAAAAAAATGGACCCAGAGGAAGACATTCAGTGGGGAAGGGGAGAAAGTTGTTAGGGGAAATTCGAAGGATGCAGAAGTGGATAAAGGAGATTCGAGAGACAGTAGTATAGGACAGGTGGTGGTAGTGGACTTCTGTGATATAGAGGGGAGGATATTGGGTACGCGAGGCAGAGGGAGGAAAAGAAAATGCATTTTGGACGGCATGAAAGGAGAAAGAAATTATATGGAGCTGCAAAATGGTTAATTGTAATAAGAGCAAAATGGCATAGTGTAATAAGTTTGTTGGGCCGATTCGATGGCCTTCTTTCAAAAATGTTCAAGTATTGTAATAATAATCTCAAGCCATGGAACCAAAACAGTTATTCACTTAGCCTATGATTTAAGTTCCGTAGAAACAGTTGATTTGTGAAACTTCGGTTCCCCTTTCCTGTCAAAATCCGAGACCAGAATGCATCCATCCAATTCAACATCCCCCGTCCGCCTCTTACCGCCCCGAGTGGAGTTGGGATGGGACGAGGCTAAGGTTTCCTCTTCACGACCCTCTCCCATCAACGCGCTCAAACAATTCTGGTGGAGAAAATGACCTCTCCTGCGGAGTAACAAAACACTGGAGGTATTGCATCATTCCTCCGTCATTAGGTTCATGAAGCGCACCTTTCGACATTCGATGCGATATACGGTCTCCGATTTCATCCACACTTAGGAATGCGCAACTCGTGTTTCTTCTAACATTAATTGCGCAGATGTAATTACACTGACACTGATTTCGCTATGTTGAACGGAAACAAGAGCATCAAGCGCCTCGATGCAGAGTTCCGGATCATGTTGGGCTGACGTCTCTTATTTCATCAGCGATATATGTGTGTGTATGCATAAATATGTGCAGGCCGCGCGGTGCAATGAGAAGGAAATTGTCAAGCCTCCAGCCATGAAGGGTCTCCTCCTCGTCTTCCTCGCGGTCGTAGCTGCTATTTCTGTAAGTCTGCATCTCTCTCTCTCTCTTAGCACAAACACCAACTATGGAAATGGAGCGTCATGTGCGGTTGGGTCTCCAGATGTCTCTTAGGGTCACGACTTTACCGAATCCGTCATCATCAGTATTTCAATTCAAAGATTGATAGATGACTGAAGCCACCCTCCAACCTTTCTTTACTAATGCTAACGTCCTTGTACCCCCCGAGAGGCTGTCTTAACATCCTTCCCTACTTGGCGTGCGTAATTGCCTCTTGGCCTTCCTCGAGATGTCTTCCCTTGTATTTTCCCTTCTATTGCCTTACGAATGCATTGTCCCCTATATGTACCCAGCGTCTGGTTTTTCTTTTCCTATCCTACTCTATACTACCCTTTCCTCTTCCACACATCCCTGTTCTTCTTTATTTCTTATTTTATCTTGTTCGTTGACATTCATCATCCGCCTCAATCGCCAGGTTTCGAAGTCTCATATTTTCCAATGGTCCACGTATCTGGGTGGGCTTCTCTCGGTTTTCACACCGGGTCGGCATCACCATAATTTCCTTCAACGTTTCGATGTGCGACCCACCCATCATCTCCAGGGATCCATGAATCCAAATGCCATTCTGTCTGGTGTGAAACCCGAGAGACGTTCACCCAGATTATTAGCCGAGAAAATACAAAATCATACATGGTCCATGTATCTGATTCGTAGAGTGCCATACTCCACCAAAACCTTCCGCGTAATGCTTCCCTGCTTCTAAGATTATCTTCTTCGACCATCGCAGTTGCCTCCTCGTGGTAAACGACTCCGTAGTTTGAGCTGTTTCCCTCTTGATATCCATCGAAGACTTCTCATACTTTTGACATTTACATTGGCATCAACGTCAGCAAACTTAATCCTCGAATCGTGTACATTGATTTCCATTATTCTCGTTACATTATATGACCACTTCACGACCAGTATTGGAAAACGATTTCATTCTGTAATGAAAAACAACCACAGCGTTGTCCATGTCCATAGCAGAATGGAAAAAGTTACAGCTAGTGATACAAAAACAGGATGAGAAGGTGTAGTAAACCAAAGCAAGTAATCATTAAGGAAACGTAAAAAGAACTGTGAGAAAAAATCCATTACATTGGCCGCTGGATAAAGTCAATGAAAGATTTTGAAAAATTGATAAACCTCTGAATGTGGAACAGACCAGATGCACACGGAGGAGTTGGGAAGAGGTAGAGAGGATGGGAGGTTAAAAGGGAGAGTGAATGTAAAGGGCGAGGACGAGTCGGTAAAGAGTGAAAAAGGGGGCGAGGGAATGAAAACAAAGGAAGAAAATCGCTATGGGAAGGATTCGGATAAGGTTTAAGTCTGATCAGAGAAATCATTTTTTAATTAATTGCAAATTAACTGCAGCGGGGAGTTCCAAAAATCCCAAGTTTCCGATAGTTCTTAAGCAATATAGACTCTTTCGCCACTCAAGTTTTTTTGCTCTATGGATCCCTGATGTCAACCAACGATTTCTCAGCAAAGATTTCTTAGTTCTGGTGGAAGTTTCTAACATGTGCCAACGTGAAGACCACGCCCCAGAAAGCACCCGCAAAAAACACTGGAGGAAAGAGACGAAAGATTCCCGCTTTTTCTTCCATTCCTGAGGAGTTTATTTTCTCTATAGGAAGTCTGGCGGGCGGATGTTATCGAAGAGGGATACAAGACGGTTCACTCTTCCTCATGGGGCGTTCAACTACTCTTTTGAACGTCATCCAATTCTCCGCAAATATAGACGCGATGACGCAGTTATCCTAGGCTCACCCGCCTTCACGAGTGCTCGCTTTTGGGACTCACGATGGGAATGGGCAATCGAGAGGGGGTAATCCGAGGTGAAAATGAAACGCGCACGACATCGGCATTGGTCACCTACATTCACTTTCCTTAATATCAGCGTCATTGTCAAATCTCACTCGTAGACAGCGAAACGAGATGCCGGGCAGAGAGAGACATGACGAGACTGAAGGGCGGCTCTTCCCTGACAATATGGAATAATACGTAAGTGAATGTTAAAGTGGGACAAATCCCATTTAAGGAGCAATAGAATTTTCCCATAGTTGGGCAAAACCAAGAAGGTTTGCCGTTCAAATAAATCGTTGACTATTTGGAGTAAATTGATTATTTTAACGATTTCTTGGGAAATGAGGAAGATCGATAAACTCTTAAGGATCGCTATCAAGGAGCGGGGTTGAATCACGAAACCTTTGCAACAAGTTTAAGTCCTAGATTTCGCTGAAACTACTATGGAGTTGGAAAAATGTCGACGTCTCACAGAGAGATTGACCTGATTGCATTCCTGGGATTTCTCTTCATCATTCGAACACCATAATTCTGGGGAATGCATGCTTAGTTATATTCCATGTCACAGTCTCCCCATAATTTTCTATATAGGGGGTTGGAGTGGGGGACAAAAATTGTTTTCCTTGCCAAAAATATAGTTCAGATTTTAAATGCAGAATCTAATAGTAAGTGAAGCAATATTTTTTTTACTGAGGCGCAACTGTTCGAGCATTGTTGAATATCTAGGCCTTAAACTCTCTCGAAAAGCAAATTTGGCTGAACCAGATTCTTTTAGGGACAAAGGATGATTTGTGAATGCACAAAGATTCTTCCGTTTTCCCAGTGAAGATTATAAAAACCATTGTGTCATCATGGTAATGTAATGGAGAATTTTAGAACCCTCAAAATATTCTTAACGGGGAAATAAATAGAAATTAAGAACCTACACACCCTTAGACGCAATTGTTTTTTTTAGAAATATAACAGAAAGGAAAATAAAATAAATAAAAACCAAGGGAAAAATGCGTAGGCAATATAAAGGTGGGAAGAAGTATCGGGGTTAGAGAATCAAAATAGGGTATATAAAAAAGGAGGCTCAAAGAATATTCTGATCGGAGAATATCGGATTTTCAGTGCATTCTCTTCCGGTTGCACCCCCTGCAAATAATCCTGCCGTCACCCATAACGACTATAGTAACAGTAAACATCCGATTAATCCTATTATAGTAATCCTGATACAATTTTAGCTTCGCTCGTGCCGATAGTTCTATTGATTTGCAAATAGAATGACGCAAGTGATAAAAGGCAAGAATTTTGACGGCGGTGAAACCACGATCCTCGCTGCTACTTGTGGGATGACACCTGAAGTTCAGAAAAAGACTTTACATGGAGCGATATCAGTCATGATAATACTGATATTTCGGGCCTTATTTCTCCCCAGTACTGCAATGAAGGTGGACTTATGTAGCTGCCTGAGTAACGTTTTACCAAGGTGATTGTGGTAAGAGGTGAATATTAGGAGAGATTATTTATCCTTATACGAGGATACGGAATATACTAGGAAAGGAAATAATTCCTTACACGATTACTCGAATACCATGATAAAAAGCTAGTATGTAATATGTGCGAAATATGGGGAACATCTCTATCGCGAAGAAGCGCAACCTTCTGTTGAGTTTCGTAGGCGTTGATGTTCGTAGGGCTGAATGCATAGGTCCCCAGTGATATTAATTTTATTAATAATAATAGGGAAGAATAATTAGGGAATAATAGCGAATATAATTATCCATATTAATATGGTGATATTATTGTAAGTGCATGCCAGCAGAAAGTTACGAATCTGATAAAAGAGAGGTTTCCTGGCTTGGATATAAAAAGCATCCATTAAGAACGAGTCGCTAATGTTTTCGTAACTTAATTTGAATAGATTAAAACGACGCTATGACAGCAAAAAAAATGATCGGCTTTAATGGAGTCGATCAGCGGAAAAAAGCGGCTCCAATGGCTCACCTTTTTCAATCCGTGTGCTGATAGTGATGAGCCTCTCCATGTCAGCTGGTTTTTATCCAAAGCAGAACAAGTTCACACATCACTCATTGAAGTAGTACGTTTAGCATAAGCCCAGAAGATTCGATATATTATGCATTTTTTTAAATTAAAAACATCCTAAAATGACATTATTTTAAGCCATTAAAAATGATTCCTACAATTCTATTTCTTTTAAACATTTAATTTTTTTATTCGCTTGGATTTTAAATATTCCTACTATTTTACATGAACATAACTATGTACTTACTATCAGGACCACTGAAAGATTGGTACGTGATCAAAATAAACGTTTAAAATAATAGTTAGTCAGGGCTAATATGGTGGAACTGTCTCACAATTAAACGAAGTTTTTTGCAGTTCTACACTTAGAGGATATTTATATTTACCCATTTCGTCATTTTTTAATAACTTCCTTTTTAGCTGCCTTGATAATGATGTAGAAACATCAAAAATGGGCCAAATAAATATTCCCTAAGTGTAACACTGCAACAACTCCTTTCATAATAAAAGGTAAACATGCAATCAACGATTTTGTTTGAAAATTATGAATGCCTATTCAAACGAATTCTCAAATAGGTATCTATAAATTGTTTCACAAAATCAGTGCACGTGATGTCTGGAAAATATCTTGAGAATTCCTCTTATTCTCTATGAGGCGCTGGAAATAAAAGAAAAAAGAAACTGTGCACAGAAGTTCTCTAAGCGTTACCATATACACATGACGATTTTGTTTCCTTTTATGGCAAATAAATCTTCTTTCGCTTTTACCATTACCGTGACGATGGTAACTTTTACTAAAATGCGAATGTGGCAGTTGGAAAATGAGGAAAGAATCCATTTGGCGCTCTCCTGTTGCCCCATAAGACAGCGAATCCCAACCCTCTCTACAATAACCTGCTCTGCGACGTCGTCTTGATTAAAATCCAGCTCCACTCGAAAAGTGTTGCTTCCAGGGGTGATAAAAACTCATTGCTCTAGTAATTAATTATAATGTGACTGGAACTCCACACTTCACATATTGTTTTATACGGAAAGCTGTTGAAAGCTGTACGGAAAGGTGTCTAATATTTACACATTTAATATTGAGGAAGGAGGAAGTGTGGTAGTCCAGTGGTTAGAGCGCTGGGCTGCTGACACGAAGCGCCGGGGTTTGATTCCGGGTGACGCCTCTTGGCACCCTCAGCTTCTACCCAAGCTGTGTACCATTTTTCGGGTACCAGATCATCCTGGGAAATCACANNNCCAAGCTGTGTACCATTTTTCGGGTACCAGATCATCCTGGGAAATCACAAGCGGCACAGGTAATAAGGAACTGGCCACCCCTACCCTTATGTGTGAAATTCACATATGCCGTTTGGCTTAGTACTGGGTGAGTTCTACCCTTCTCACCTATCGAAACGGACCTTCGGGTTGATGTATACTGTGATATATAATTAATGTTCAAGAGCACGGAAAAAAACGAAGAAGTGGAAAAATGGATGTAACTTGTTTTGACGTGACAATTTCTGTCGAATCAGGCTACGTGCATTCGAGCGTAAATGTAACGAAATCAGACTCTCACATTCGGGCTTAAATCGATTCGACTCTTCAATTGGAAATGTGGGACATGAGAGAACATATGACACTTGGTGAGTCTCAGTTAATAATAATAATAATAAGGATAGGGGGGATGCCAAAATGTTGAATTTGGAATTTTTTCATATCAGTGATTTGACCGTATAAATACCAAATCCGTTAGAAGGCTCTCTGTACTCCTGGCATGATGGCACCAAAACGCTTCCACTACGACCCTTAAGAACGGAGTTTTACGAGGGTCGCTCATGTGAAAATATCTTAATTTTCTTCATTTCAACTTCTGAATATAAATATTCGACCAATGCTATGCGTATCATTGAATAGAAAACCTCACGCCTGACGTAGCGGTGGCATTGCGGTAGACTTAAAACAATTAGGGCATAAGTTACATTATCATTAGTATTTCAATCCTAAGATTGGTTTACTGCAGTCCTCCCCTACGGATATGGATCCCTCCCATAAGTTACATAGCGCACAACATTTCGAAAATTATCAAATGTCTTGAAACATTGCCGTGTTTGGTATCATTGGGAAGTGGACCTCGAATAGAATTACACTGCTAAATGATGTCTTCTCCGACTTCAACTTCAAACATTATAACCGCACGGAATCATACGATCGACGACGTCGAGCGACGTTGTCACGAGAGAGCTTACTCTGAGCTCCCAGCAACAAAGGTTGTGCCAGCGTTGCAAAGGGACGTAGGCGCAGCGACAAGCCCCTGATTGCGAGTGACTAACCGACCCTTTTATGTCCATTAATTTTATGAATGCAATGCACACATCCGAATCAGCTCAATTGCTTGGATAATTACCACATGCTTTGAGACTATGCAATGCATAGTGAAGCTCTAATGCTTTCCATGAAAATAACCAAATTAATTGATCGGATATTTAAGTTTTTCTTATTTTGAGTCTATGGAAGAAGAGCATCATCTCCTTGAATGGGGATTTCTACAGCGTCGGTTAAGTGACTACGACTAACAAAGGGGAAATTCAAAACGTGGTCGGACGGTAGCCGTAGAAATGCGAAGGAAAGTGGGCGGGGAGTACCGTGGGGACGAGATAGAATGACACATAAACTTGTATGATAAAGCAACCGATTAGGGTGCGCCCGGTGGGTAACTCAGATAAACCTCCCCGCTGGCGCTGCCTTTCTCTCACACGTCCGGCAATGAGCATCCGGACTTGTTTGGTCAATGGGCGTCCACGACCATTGGGGAAACGTCTCAAGAAAATAACAAACTCTAGTTAATTCATCGCGAAAACGATAATCGTGTCTTTCCCTCCCGCTCACGTTTCGTCTCACCCACGGCCCGGAATCACAGACGCCCATTGAACACATCCGTCGCCTGCTGCGCGGGCCCACTATATGGGAATATGCGAGATGGTCACAGAAGAAAGGCAGGCGGGGAAGCAAGTAGGGGGGGGACGAGAGCAGAGGCACGGCGTTGCTTTATGGGCATTGAGAAGAGGGGAGGAAGGGAAACGACGGACAATGAGGGATGAGTGAGTGGAGTGGGAGGTCTGTGCGTTAGCTGGGGAGAGTGGATGGAGGACGGTGGGGAAGAGGAGGATGAAAGCGGAGTGGGAATGGGGTAAGGAGGGCGACGGCCGGGATTGGCGTCGCTGACGACCACTCTACATGGAGATGATACTGCACATGTGGGCGAGCGACACTGGACACATTATCTTCATTGCCCCCACCCCTCTCTCAAGGGCTAGGATGGAAGGGAAAGGGGACTTCTGGGTGGGAAGGGAGGTTCTCGGGCGCTCTTGTTGCAAGCGATGGTCAAGCTTCCGTAGCTGCGACTTTTTCTGGTCGTTGACCAAGCACGCAACTTCCCAGCACGGTATCTTGGCGACAGCCAGCATGAACATGTTTCAAAATTAACTGAACTTAGTCACGTGGAATACTATACGCGATTGTTTTGTTCCGCAGTGTTTGCTCGGCAGAATTACATTTTACAATACCATTTTAGTCGACGACGCTGCCAAAACAATAATCAATCCTTTGGTTAGTTTGATAGGTAAGCAGAGTAGAGCCCAACTCGTACAGCATGAGTAATTCACACATAAAAATGGTATTTATCGGGATGGGGGGGCGTGGTTTTCCAGTAGCTAGTGCACTGGGCTTCAAACTAGAGGACCCAGGTTCAATTCCGGAAATTCCAAAAAAATCTGTTACCAAAATGATTTTTTTGGGTAACAGGTCTTCCTGGGAAACCCTACCCGACAGAGGTTTAACGGCAGAGTACTCCCGTCGAGAGGTGCCAGGTTTGTTATCTCTACTTACAACAAAAGTCATGCATTGTATTTCACTCATAAATGGATGAGTAATCTATTAAAATTTTTTAAAAGATGGAATAACCTTAGCAGACACATTCTGAGACACAGTGGCCCCTAAGCCCCACACCTCATAAGCGGGTAAGACAATAATGGTGACATTGAGAGAGATTTACTTGCTGATAGATTCATTGATTCGTTTTTCCCTCTCGTGCTATACACAACCACCTCAAAAAAAAGGTATACACTAACACATTCAAAAGCCAATATGCAGAGTGGGCGATAAGAACAATATGAATTACTATTATCTATAGCATGGAGGGGTTGGCCATATTTTTAAACAGGCTCATTCTAGGACTGAAAATTGTTGAGCCTAGGCAGTTTTGCTTGCGCTTATGCATGCCCTCTTGCCTCAATGACCAAGTTTCCAAGCCATACAAAAACATGATTCTTATCTTCACCAGTCTTTTCTGTACATCCCTGCCTAAGGTCCTCATCACCAATTCTCTCCCCTGTGTAAAAGCTTCCTTACCTAATGTGATTCTTCTTTTTTTTATCCTTACAATATTGTACACTTTCTTATAATAAAAAAACTACCTAACTAAAATTAAGAACTAATAATGCCTTTTAAACCATTGCACACCCACCTTCATTGCACAATAAGTCATCGCAAAATTTTGGTTATATAACAGCATAATGCACTTTAAACCTGAATAAATTCTAAATTTATCTTTAATTTACAGGCAATAACAAAGGCAAAAACTCTACATGACAACAATGGTGAGTGATGACTGTTTCATTTATATAGATTCATTGATATTTTTGCTATAGGTAATCTAATATTTAGAGGCATGTTTTGTAAAAATAGGTATTTCATATTGTTGTGTATCTCTAAGACATTATTGCACATCACCAAACCCATTTCTCTACTGCTTGGTTCCCTTCATTCAGAATGCCTATTCTTTCCTCCCTCATTGCACTTGCCTAACATTCTTCCTTCTTTTCGCAGCTTTAAACATCCCACTATCTCTTAATGCAGGCCTTGGAGTGGAGAGGAATTCTAAAAAAATGACTTTGTGGAGAAAATAATAATAATAAGAATCAAAAAAGACTAAGGGAAAAAGTCATAAAAATAGGGAATAAAATGATGATGAATATTTTAAGCAATGGTGAAGTTTTAAAACAATTTTCCCCATTCCAAAGTGGATAATTTTTCCCAGGTCATTTACATGGGAGAAGCTTTCTTTTTTCATTGCATTTTCTGGCCATTATTGAGGATTTTTATATAAAAAAATTAAGTAAGACTGAATTTCTTAGTGATCATGTTTCTATGTTGATGTTATCTGTTATTCTCTCAAGAAGTTGCTATCGGGGGAAAGATGAATAAAAGTACACATGAAGCGAGAGAGGCATATTATGTTGGAAGTAGCGGTATAGTTAGGGTTACCAGGTGTCCGGGTTTCAACTGGACAGTCCGGTATTTGAGCAGACTGTC
>LYUA01001045.1:451381-464172 GCA_002093875.1 Calopteryx splendens | reverse complement strand
AGGATATGAAGAGAAGGGCTGAAGATAGAGATGGTTGGAGAAAGTACAACACCTAGGACCTGCGAAAGCAGAAGATCGCTGATGATGATGAGAGACGTTATAACACAATACATACTAACAATGTCAAAAGCATAAGGAATATGTAGGAGCAGCATTTGTGAATAGGCCCTAAGGTTGATGCTAGAGGTTTCACGGTTAATTAACATTTAGTTTTGACCATGTTCTTGCACATTTACATACACAAACACTCTGGTAATAATGCTGGAGAGGGTGGTGACAAAAACTATTTAAAAAATGTGCACACTAAAAAATGACAAATTATTTTATGTTTCGGCAGGCATGCCATTTCATGCTTACACCTGTGTCGGGAGGAGATAAAGCACTGCTCATGTGGTGAAATCAGTGATGCAGTGGGTGAGGAGGGTAGAGGTATGGGGTATGTAAGTAATAAAAAAAGGTGAGGGCCATTGGCATCCAGAAAGTTATGTTAAGCCTGTGTGGTTCAAATGCACAAATGGCCAGATGGTCCTTACAAGTTTTCACCTCGATGCTTACAGCAGATTCAGGATGTGTGTGTGTGGATGTTTGCAATTTATTTACATACATTGATGCATGGATGATAGATCTAATTAAAATATTCCAGTTATATCTATCAAGTAAACAATATTGTGTGAGAATGGGCAGGGAAGGGAAAACACTAGTATTATTTTTTTTTATTTGCACTCCACATGTAGTTGAATTAGGAAGGGATATGCCAATAACCTCAATAGATACTACAGCATAAAAATCAGACGAATAGTCTGCACACAGTTAAACTAAGGAATGTGAAAGAATACCTTTTAATTTTTGCTATACTACTGCCAATTTGATGTTCGATATGCAGTGAATGTGTGAAAAAAGGATGCCCGATCTCACATGACTTATACTGAAAAAGAAACATGCACAGGCTGATTTTGAATGCAAATACAGTTTATAAATGGCAAAAATGAAAAAGACCACATTTTCACATTTGTTGGTTTGACATACGGGTTCAGGAGTTGAACCTCAGAACACCCTGAGTCAAAAATGATGAGTGCACATTTTTAAGACGGAAATAAATTAGTATGTTATGTACGACTTGGGCTGAAATCAGCAGTCCCTTTCATATACCCAAGATTCAAAGTAATGACCACAGAAGATATTGCAATAGGTGGTGAACTGCCACATATGTGCATGTTACTCTATCTCTCTTAGAAAGAATCCCATTAGGGAAGACTGCCTGACCTGATACATATAAAAACACAATGACTTTGAAAAACAATCCTACAATGTATTATACACCTCACTATAGTCAACAAAAAATGAAGTTTGATGATTTCAGTTTGAATATAGGTTATCTTTTAATGGTTTAACTCGTAACTAAGCCCATATTAGAACCATAGAGTAAACCAATGTCAACTCTACATTTTAAGAATCGAGATTTTGCATACCTTGCACAGTAAAAATGATTTCTTGACTACCAAAAATGAAAGTGAAGACCCTTCTCTTTAGAACCTTCAAAAACAAGACAGAAAAACCCATACAAACACTTCTTTAAACTGCTGGACTTCGTGGAGTATCTCTTATCCTATCTGTTATTATTTATGATATTTCAGGTTGCATCAATTGTTATTTATGGTTGAAGTTTATGAATTTAAGTTTTTTCTTCAAATTGGTTCACCAGTTCCCCTTCACTCAAATGTTATGTTATATCACAATGAATTAACACGCAAAACACCACCAGGTGCACGGTTTTAAAAGGGAGAGATTTTTAGATTAAAAACTTTTGCTTCATTAGCCTCCTCTGCCGTTATGACTTGGCATTGCTAAAAATGGAATTCCGGCAAAATTTTTTGCATCCATTTTGTCCGATTACAATGAAATAATTAGCAAACGTCACTATCATTCCATAACAGATTCGTATTTACCTAGTAATTCATTAAAATATATCTCGCTGTCACCACAAATGTGACATGAATAACAAATACAAAAGCAGCCACAAAGAATTGGAAGAAAAGCCTTGGAAGAACGAATGCCTTTTAGGATAACTAACGAGTGAAACAAATAAACATAGAAATAATTTGATGATAAACGCTAACACGTAAAAGGTATGGGAAGGTTGAGTATAAGACCAGTGGTCCAAGTCAAGACCAAATTAAGGTGCTAAATTTAAGGTCTAAAATTCAATGGAGGGGTTCTTTAAATAATGTCCATGCATTGAAAACACTAGGAAATTATCACAACTAATTCTCTCATACGGTAATTTAAACAACCCACACACCCATAAAAACATCAGAAATTACCATCAAATGTAAGGAAAGTACCTTAAGAAGGGCTTACCTTGGAACAGCTGGCATAGTAAATCTGTCACGTTAGTGTTGCACCCGACCTGTCTCTACTTGGTGGAATGCAACGGCAAACTTTATTTTGCGACATACAAAATAGGCGTCACACAGGATTTCCTTCAGCCATTTTTAACATGTATTTTGACCATCACCTAAATGAAAAAATGATCCTGTTATCAGAAGTTAAAACTATTTCCGCGTTGATACACTTCACACACGTATTTCATATTAAGTAAAATGTAAATTCATTCATTCCCATCAGTGCATGTGCGCCTTAGCAAAGTAATACGTGTGGTGGATAGCACTAGCTATTACTATTTCACTCACTAGCACAATTCTACAAATACACCAAGCACTAAACGTTAAACCCCTGCACCATTTCCTCCTTCCGGGGAAATGAATACCTGTTCATTTAGGTACGGAAGTTACCCACACTGTTGTTGACAACCGTGGCATTTCGACATAAAACATAAAAATTGGCAACAAAGTGATTCAAGAAAAGGTTTTACGTTTTCCCGGCACTGTCATTCCACCGAAAATCTCGCATAACCGCAAACCATTAATGGTACTTTTCCCAGCCGTAAAGTACTATAAAACAAACACAACCGAGGGCAATTGCGAGTTCAAAGTAATGGCATGGCCATATTTTCCGAACTACTATGCTAAAATATTAACCCAAAACTTCATAAAAAATCAATCACAAATTGTTTAGCTATGACATCTAAGCTTATTGGGCTTCGTAAGGAATAGATGGGATGATGAAGGCGTTTCAGTCTCCGATAGGCCATTTAAACCTCCCTTGATTTTTTTTTGCACGCCTCAAAAATTCATGTGCCATAAAACGAAAATGAGAGTAGTCGGGGACGGCCACAGTTACAACAATAAAGTAATTTGAGAAATTCTGCCACTTACCATAAAATTTTCACTTCCAAGATGGCGTCTTTCAAGCATGCGCACTATTGAATTCAAGTCCGGATGCACGATATGCTTTAAGTTATTCAAAGTACCTTGCATTGGATCCTCTTTAAACTACTGCAATATTGCAGTCATCCCTCACGATTTGCCACATCATAATTAATTACAGTAATTCATTAATTCAGAAATGACATTTCCTATGCTATTGAATTGCCTTAGCAGTTTAGTACATTCCCAAGGAATACTCACTAAAAGAAACATTCGAAAGATTTTTCGATTGGGTGTGCTCTTGTGTTTCTGTCCTTTGACCACTAGAGGCCAATGCAGACGATTGTCAAAGAAGTTCAACTGAAGAAGCGCCTACTTTAAACGTCAAGCAAAAATGTTCCTCATAATTTTTTAAAAATTTGTTCATATAATACTGGAGTTCAAGGTCACTCCTTATCGTCTTCCTACATTTGGGCTGGTATTCTCCAACAGCTTTAAAATTAGTATTTTCTACAATACTTGATTTTCAAATTAAGATGTCCCTGTTACTAATTTCCAGTTATCGTTAGTTGCGGGGAATAAATTTGATTTTTTAACACTGGATCTGGTGATTTTCTGGAGCCGCACGCATTAGGGCCACGACATAACTTTGCGACAAATATAAAACAAATATTTTCCAAATGACCTGCGTGTGTACATTTGTTGCGAAAAAATAACTATATGGGAAGTGGTGAGATAAAATTAAATAATTAAGGCTCCCCTGCCAGTTTTCTAATTGTACGTGTCATAAGATATGATCACATTCATTCCAGTAAATTTAAAATTTTATGTAGAAACACGCAGCCGCAAAAGATGGATTCACGGAATCATTCGGTATTCAATTTCGTAGATGCAATTGGTGTTCTCAAAACCCATCAATGCATTACTTCATCATTATGTTTAAAATAATTCTGGCTTTCGAGTAGTTTTGCTGTAACCTACCCGACCGGATATAAAATACGACCCGGTATTGTTCAGAGTACAGCAAGGAAATGACGCGCCCGAGAGATTAAAATAGCGGGACATTGACGCAACAGGAAATTGTGGACCAGCCCATAATTGCGGTCAAATTTTCTGCGATAAAACCTAAACCGCCAAGTTCTTGAATCCAAAATCCAAGCGCTGACAAAATAAAAGACTCGGTGTTAGAATCATGCAATTTATTCGCTTAAAAAATGTATCCACTTCATTTAACATTTAAGAATGAGGCAATATGGCACACGCAGATGTGATGTGCAGTGGCCATTACTCAGCATTAGCAATAACGATGTAAATACAAAAAGCCATGCCCTTCAAGTGAATTTTGCACAGTCGATGACTTTTAGAAAGATTACATTAAAAATTATAAAGAGACCATATTCTACAATTCATCTAGTAACAAAGTTCAAACAAGGTTTTAGATGCATGATTTGATGGCACACTTTTTAATCCTCACATTAATATCCATAACCTTAATACTTGAACACAAAACAGACTAGAGATTGTTGGTAAACCAGCAACTTTTCTACAGTAATCACACTTGGTACCACAAGCACTGTGGCTTTAATGGAATATGCCTGCCATTTTGTAATAACATTACAAAATAAATCATTGACTAATTTTTCTACACAAAAACTATAAAAATGTTTCATGAATAAAAGTATTCTGAATTACAACCAAGGATGACAATAACATTTGAAATAGCCATTCAGTCAGTCTTAAACACTACAAAAATCATAAACGGATAAACAATGTAAATGCAAATGATAAGATGTAAGGAACTTCATACCTCAAACAAGGCCAATCATAAAAAAAACCTTAAAGGCATTTGCTGAGGTAAAATAATAATTGATAAATAGTTTCCCATAAAATCAAATATTGAGTTGAATCCCACAGATATTTTACGGGGCCTATTTGGTATATTTTGAAATGTACTACTTAATATTTTATTACACAGCCAGTTATTCCTGGTGAGGTATTTTGGAACCAGGAACTACCAGCATGACAATGTCATTTACAACTTTTCCTAAAAATACCATCACTGCACCAGAGTATCTCAAAGATACAACAGCAGTCAACAGTGCTTATGACTCACAGTACAGTTTTTACAATAGCAGGAATGTGGTATCAATAGCTAACCTAAAATATTGGCACTGTAACAATTAAATCCAATTGGTGGAATCTTTGTACTATAAATTACAACTAAAAGCAGACCATAACATATGTATGAACACACACTTTTGACACAAGGTTACACCTACAATAGGAGTTTTTTCAGTCATAAATTAGACAATACATAATTACATGTAATGAGAATAATCACAGTAGTCTGATCTGTATGCATACAAAATGTACAGCTACACACCATGCAAGGGATACTGAAAGACAACTTTTTGTTGCGTTTTGTGGCACCAAGCAGTTAATGTTCATAAACCAGCACAGGCTTCAATAAACATTTTTAGCATAATAAGCAGCCATCTTTGCCTGCTTCAACTTCAGGAACAACAGGCACAAAGCTTTCACAGTAAATAGATTCTCACTCAAATCAAACATAGAATCTTGTGTGGTATATAATACAGTCTTGAAACTTCCATCACACACAATTTTTAAATTACAATATACTTTCCCTAAGTGACAGAATACGTATTTGGTCACTTTCCTGTGCATAAAGCAACTGTTTCTAAAACATCTTACAAATAATGGCAGGAGGTTAAATGAGAAAACCACTGGAAATAGTCATACCAAGAAGAGTCAATATGCAAAACGAAAGAAATCATTTTTACTACACACTGGATTCATATCAACAACTTTGAGTGTACATTAAGAATCTAATTTGAAAAAATAACTTTTCATAATATTTTTATACCTCATCCTTATGTCAAATAACTCCTTTGGTAATGAATACAGGCATAATTAAGTAAAATTGTACCCATCTATTCATGAAAATATTTTATACAGAGCTATGTAATGAAAGAATGTTAGAAGAATAATCTAGGGAATAATCAACTAGATTTAAGTACCTACCAAAATGGGTGGTCACAATTCCACTCCACACAAAATATTTTAAATGCAAACACACAGAACCAATATTTTTATTCACCTATGCAATCTTATATATGCAAGTTATTTCTAGTAATTCCATAGATGTCATTATTAGGACCAGCTAATAGAAAAATAGTATAAGATTTAGTTATTGCTTTATAAGCAATTTCTTTGATTTATCATTAAAAAAATAAATTCAACACATTTTAAATTTAAATTTTGACAGCTCGAAATAGATGGTTTGAAAAAATGTAACCCACAGAGAGTGGCTCTTTAAAGCAGTTACAAATAAAAACAATTTTGTCAATTCTTTTCCATAATGTATACACTGCAAAAATAGTTCTTTTACTGATAATACAGAACAAAACTGGAGAAAGGAAAGTGACTTGCAAAAATCTATGACTATTTACATTTAATTCCTTTCCAACTGTGATGGGAAATTAAGAGAAATTTTTGCACCTCATTTACTCAGCTTATGCAAAATTCTAACGAGTAAATAACAGGGTAGTTTAGGGATTTACTTGACCGTAAATTGTACATTAATGGAAGGAAAGTTCATGTGGTAAATAATACTACACAAAACTATGTATAAGATATGGAAGAGGTGCAAGAATTGCCAATGAAAATATCTTAATTCAACAGTTGTTAATTATATCAAAGTCATTTTGTAACAATCAAGAAATGAAGGTGAAAAAATAAATAATACTGTTAAGGAAAATACAAGTGGAAAACTAAATTTAATTTGCAGTTCCATTGTAGTTGAAAAATACTTATGAATACATGACTGGAAAAATATCTCATTAGGCTAATGTGAATATTAATAAAATGTACGTACTAGGTAGGTACCTTTGTATCCGCGAACTCTTAAGACTGAATAATCCTCCTTACAGAGAAATAAATGACATGCAAATATGGACAAAAGCTGCAGGTTCTATTTTATTTACTCGAATGTAGGTTATGTTCTTTCCGAAGGAAATATATATTTGGTTAATAAAATGAATACACATTAAATTAGTTGGGATTTTATGTGACTTATACAGTCGGCAATCAGAGAGAAAAGCATGCCAGTAAATATGACCGGAGAATAAAATATACCACTGTATTCCAAAGAAAGATATAAAACTAGTATGGAATTAGGGTCTCAGGGAAATTCATCGCTTTAAATAAAATTTCCTCCACATATAGTCATTGGATTGAAGAGATTGGCACAGAAGAGGATGGCTTACAGTTATGCTGCAAAACAATTAATAAAAGAAGATAACATGTGATAATGGTCAAGATTTCTTATGGTTGGGGGATTTGTTCAAGAAACCTTGGCGATTCTCTTAGCTTTGGACAATTCTCTTCTCCCAAGGAAACCCAGTTGAATAGCCTCATAATTTCTAGAAAATAGGCAACAAAATCTTAATATACACATTGTATTTTCATAATTTTCTCATTTCTATGCAAATGTTTAAACATGCATCCTACTATCAAATAAAATGAGAGTGGCATCCTTTCTACCAGATTTTGAGACAATGCACATGATAGGAAATTGGTGAGACACATACTTTTAATTGCAATGAACATTTAAAACACAGGTGACCCTGCCTTGTATGGGAGAACTGTAAGTGGGAGGTGAGAAGTTAAAAACTTTGTTAGTGTTAAGAAAAGGTGGACCATTTGATCAATACTGTGAAACAAAAAGTTGCTTTCTTGGGAAAAGGAGAAAAAAGAAAATTGTTAATACCCTAAAAACCTGCAAACTCTCTGATGCCTGTAAGGCAGAATGATCTAGAAGTCTTCAACTCCTCCAACTAAATAACTAGGTAACAATTAACAAACAAAAAATGAGGTCATCCTACATTTTTTGATACATCATCGACTTGGTAAGAATGATGGAATAAATTCAAATTCACATAGATACACCATGAACAAATCGATTACCTCTACTTTCCCAATTTCAAGATTCAAAGTAAACCAACCCTTGGAGGCAGAGGTGCTACAACCACCTCACTTGGATACAATATGTCCATTCAGATTGAGAGAATCTTCAGATTCTCAATTAAACAACATAGTCCCTCATAAATGTTGCAACATGTCATCCTTTAAAAAAAGAGCCTTTGCATGTTGCACAAGTTGGTTAAATTATTTTTTTTCCAATCCTATATGCCTTCTATATATTTCTCCAGAAATTACATAACTACTCAACTTTTATGTCCAGAGTCTAAGTAATGCGAGAAGGCTATCTGGTCACTGGTTGGGAAGACGACTAAATGCAGACCTCAAGGCTCACCCACAGTCATAAATGTAAAGGATCATTCAGGTGTGAAAAAGTATAATAGCTGAATGAGTGCTTCTTTGAAATTTTCATATAAATTGCTTTTTGCTGGAAAATTTTTGAGGCTATCATAGTAACCGAAGCAGAAAGTTTTCTAACATGTCTATAAAGGTGGTTATGTTAAATTATGAATTTCTTACAAACGGATATCATAACATGGGCAATCAACCCAGTTCAGCAGAGCAGTTTGTGGAACATCTAATGGTACAGAAGTGCTCAGCTTAAAGTTGAAGAAGACAACAATGCTATATTGCCTATTTTTAATAGCATGGTAAGCTCTTACATGGAGTCCTTTCTTATTAAACATATTTAATACATATGAAGTCAGTAGGTCATTATAAAGTAGGGCATGGGTATGCACTCCAACAAGATGAAGGAATTTAAATTGCAGCCTCAAAACCCTAACCCAAGATGTGCTGATGGTTCCCGTGATAACTCTAACCTCATGGTTCCACATAATTTAAAATTCAATTGAATATTAAGAATAATCTGGAGGCTTTATTGAAATTTTTATAGTCCTCACCTCCCATTTGTAGCTATAAAAGATTAGGGAAAGAATTATAAGAAAAGGCTACAGGGTAAGAATAATCATTTAGAAAAATGTTAACGTTGCAATCACAGAAGAGGAAAAGGGGAGGGGGTGGGAACACGCAACAAGTTTTTTAGGCCTTCAGTGAAGCCAAGGCTCCTTTGCCAACACTGTGACTCACAGAAAGTCTCTGACTGGTTCATTCATTTCTCAGACAAATGTGAGTCTAAAGTACATGTCAAATGTGCAGAAAAATAAAACAAAGTTACCAAAATGTTACACAATACAGTGCTGCACTCTTATCACTCAGAAATAGAAAACTCAAAGCAAGAACGGATAATGTTTGCTGGACAAAGAGTGCTGAACCATGAACATTTCAGAGAATAATGTTGAAATGTTAGTGCTTAGGAAATGCAAAATAAGTCACTAGTGATTGAGAAAGTCACCCTCTTGAACAATACAGCCACGATTAGATTGTAGAGGAAAGAGAAGATAAATGAAGGGAATAAAGGAGACACCATATTGAAATAGGAATTCGATGCCAAAGTTATGGATTCACAAGAGAAATGCCCCATAATTGACAATGCTGATTACAAACTTAATAAAAATGCCGAGGAGAACCTAAACAATACTGTACCAAATCAACTGTGTCATATAATCAAAGGGGCACGGTAGTCCAGTGGTTAGAGTACTGAACTGCTCACCAGAGGGCCAGGGTTCGATTCCCAGTGAATCCTCTTGGCACCCTCAGCTTCACCCAAGTTGTGTACCATTTTTTGGGTACCAGGTTATCCTGGGAAATCACAGGCGGTAGAGGGAAAGGAACTGGCCACTCTCATTACCCTGATGTGTGTGAATTTCACATGCCGTTGGGCATAGTACTGGGTGAGCAAAACCCTCACCTACCAAATCGACCTTCAAGTTAATTACTGTGATTTGACTAGACATATCATCAACTGGAAAAAAACTAGGGATAGGGACAAGATTTGGTCAATTCCTATCTAATCCATATATATTCGAGATTTAATTAAGCTCTTCCATGAAATTACTGAATCCAAAATTCCATTTGTGTGGGTTGCCACTGTTAAAATAGAATTTGAGATTCAAAATGCAATACAAAGAAGGAGAATTTTTAAGTTGAAACTAGAGATTCAAGGAGGATAAACATTGAGTCCAGATTCAATAAAATTTAGATTTGACACATGTAAAAAATATTACAATCCAATTCCAGAAGAACAAATGTGTCCCGATTCATAAAAAGAAGAGGGCAGAAAAATATGAACATTTTCAAACTAACTAATGCCTCAAAGATTTGGATAAGAAACATCAACAGAAGGACAGGACCTTTGCCAGAGTAACTCAATGAAGTTCAATTTGGATTAAGTTCAGTTTGGAAGAAAAGTGGGGGCATGAGAGAAGGTGGTAGACCTTACAAGGCCACTTACCTATAAGGAATAGTGAAAAAGAACCAACACATGTTTACTGCAATTATAGATCTGAAAAAACCTTTGATAATGTTGACTGGAAGGAAATGCTTCTCATAATGAAGCATATAGAAGGGTCTTATAATGATAGAAGAGTGTTCCACTGTTTGTATAAAGACATGTTGGCTGCCATCGTGACCAATTTTTAGCCCTCAAGATATTAAAATTTAGATGAACATCAACTAATTTGAACTAATCGTGGCAACTAACTTACTGTCACATGCAAATTATTGATGTATGTAGAGTGAGAGTGCCTTACATACAGTACAAACAAACAAAAATATTCAGTGTAATCTGGTATACCATACCTGTTCCCCCAATTCAAATCTGCCACAACATGCCTCCAGTCAGCATTAGACAGAATGAGAATTACACTCCTGATATCTGGAAAAAAAGCCAGATGAGATGTGGACCAATCATTCTCCCCCACCCCAACTTTTGATCACTCTCGCTGGTGGAGCTATGAGCCAGTCACATTAGGTTAGTGATTCATATGGCAGGACTTCGGTATACCTTCACATGGCCTGAGATGATGATGCAGAAACCAAAGCTTTTTCAGTGCATGTCCAGAAAATGCAACCCACGTGTTCATAATTATTTGCCATTCATCTTGTACTTGAAAGAGTTCAACTGAGTACATGGGTTTGGATCAGATGTGATGCATTGCATTTATTGTGTTTCTGGCAATCTGGTCTACAACTGTAAGTAAAGGTAGTGGACGTGGTGACATTTTTATAAACTACGTGATCATCACATCATTAAACCATCATACAATCTGGAAACAGCAGAAAAAAAACAAGATTAAAGAAAGGAGTAAGGTTAGGTTGTGTAACTCTCACCCATTACCTTCAAGATCTACAACAAAAATAAATAAATAAAATCAAAAGAAATGCCTCATCATGTATATCAACAGAGAGAGAAAAACAGTAGGCTGCATTCTGCTGAAAACAAAGCCGTTGTGAAAAAGAAAAATATATATATCTGAAGATGAAACTAATTAAAAAGAGGTGATGAAGATGTAAAACTTCAAAATAAAACCAAGATTATGCTCTCTAGCAAGAGAGTGAAATGCAGCAGACAAAATGTGAATGAAATGCTAGAAGAAGTGGAAGTGTTTTGCTATTTGGCAAGCAGCATCAGAAATGATAGAAAAAGTAATAAATAAATAGATGAAAGTGGAAAGGAAGGCTATACCAGGCAAATAAGGTATTCTAACAGAAGAAGAGTCTCATGGCAGTCAGCAACACAAGCTTGGAAGTAATCAAACACTTCATAAAAACATGTAACCAGTTCATGGTTCTCAGTAACTTTTTCATTGAGCCATGCAGCCACTTCAGAAAGGATCGGGAAGGGGCCCAATTCAGTACTCCTTTTTGCTAGCTCAAGGGATACCCAGATTGCCAAGCTATATAAAATTGTGGCCAATCTCTATGAAAGCATCCCATTTTGGGGGCTGTATTTGAACAGAGGGCTTCAAGATAAATTTGTTAATATGATATTATAAACAACATTCATTGATATTAACCTCCAAATTCCTCTGTCTCTGGAAGCCTATCAGCTCTAATCTAATCAGCTTCTTCTTCACTCTGACAGGCAGTAATGCAACCCTACCTTCTTTTGACAATCAAATCCTTGATCCTGATATTTTGAATGTAGTACACATCTTGCCATGATAAAATTCATGTTTAACTAGTTAAAATATAACACAAGTGTGTTTAAGCATAATGTAAGTAGCAATAAAAACTACAAATATTGAATTCACGTCTGTGGTTTCCCAGAAGTACTTAAGTCCGAGAGCTTTCCATTTCTACCTTGTTAGTTGGATCCCACCACAGCTGTTGTGGTGAGCGCACTTAAGTTGCCAGAAATCTTCAGAAAAATGAAGTGCACAAACAGTTTCCAATGCCTAATATTTAGAATGATTTTAAGGCAAAAATCATGTTCATGGGACAGAGGACCATTACAAGACTAATAATTTCATTTTAGACATACAGTGGAACCTGTCCATGGTGACCACTGGTGGAAATCTAAGAGGGGTCGATACCACAATGCAGTAGATTGGGTTAACAGTAGGCTTGAATAACCTTATAAATTTGATGGTAGAGGCCGAGACTTTGTGGAAATCCATGATG
>LYUA01001045.1:438177-450143 GCA_002093875.1 Calopteryx splendens | reverse complement strand
TAAAAGTATTGCTGTCTAGTGGAAACGCAAGTGTGTTTTACTTTCTTTGCTTGAATACCCTTGTTTTACAAATTACGAGTACGTAAGTATGGACGCTATCTCGCATGAAAGCTAGGGAGATAATCAATGAAATGATTATTAATAAAACATTACGTGTATACTTTTACAATGTCCATATTTAACATCAAAAATTAGTCATTTGCACAAACCCTGATGAAAACATTAATATGAAGTCTAGAAAGAACACACGTGAAATGTGTAAATTATGAAATGGAATTAGTTCATTTCTTTGCCATAGTGTTGGAACTATTATGTTTCAGATCTTCTCCTCTTCACAGACACTTCTTTTTCACTTTCTTACTCATGGAGCAGTTCGTCCCCACATTGCAAAATGTTAAAAATTTGTGTTTTACCACCCTTCAAATTTTCGGCAGGTTTTGGTGACCTACCAAGTTCATTGTCTTTTATTACGCTAATTTTTTCTCAAGATGTAAAAATTCTGCTTTCCTCTTCAATTCAATAGAAAGGATTGACAATAAATTACAATTTTAAAAATTTTTACTACAGAAAAAACAGGCACGTGAATCCTACAAAGGTGGAGAACATACTAGCAAAAACACTCTATGGCCCATGCTCAGCTTTTTCCACCCTTGCTATCATTTTGCAAAATCACCAATGAGTCAGCAGCAATCAATTATTCTTTACAAGAAATGTGATATTCATGAGCCATGAGCACCTTCTGTTCTCCCACAAATTGCTCTTCTCATATTTTTCAACTTCTTTTCACTCAAAGTGAATCACATCCTGCAGTGTTCAGAAAACATTTCAATTTTTGCTTTCATCTGCAGTTTCTTACTCACCCTTCTCTGTTCTAAGTAGAACCTTCCCATAACCTCTTATTTGAAAGATCTCACTCAGGAGTTGTTGACCTCATGACACAATCATATAAGTTCTCCGTGGAAAATCCCAATTGTTTATCTGACTAAAGAATACTGCAGGATGTTATTTATTTTCCCATGAGAACATCCATGACTAAGGATGCCTAGGATAATATCAGCAACCAATCAGAACAAACTTCGTTTAACAGAAGAAGTCAGCAGCAAATAACGTTCATCCATACATAGACATGAGTTTGATTCTTGTAGGTTGGAACAATTGGCCTGGTCAGATTGGGTGCGTACACAGTGTAGCCATGGCAAAAGGCCATCAATGGGTTACAAATTTCATCTGGTCATCCAATTCAGGCACGTGTTGCTTGAAGGGGTACAATTTAGCTGGATCTCTGTCATGCTGACAGGTTGTCGTATAATGGGAGTTCAATTAGAATTGTCTTATGGAGTATTTATCGGCTCCTGTAGGTTGTTTTGGAATGTGGTCGCCAAGATAGGCTCCACTGTATTTCAAATAATTCATGCTAAAAAATATGTAACATCCTTTGACTTTGACAAGAAACTATTTTAAGAAAAAGATAGTTTTAGCTATAACTAAGCAGGATCAAACCAATAAGGTATGATTATTATTTTTAGTTTTTGTAAACAATTTTAAGGTAATTGTGCTGCGAAGTAAGATATTAATTATCGAAAATTCATGCAAACAAATTGCATCTTTGTTACCATGCATAATATGTAATCTAATTTTAGATGAAAAAATGCATATTACAATAAAAAAAAGTTATGTGCTCTTTTAAGCATGACATGTAACTTTTGCAAATATGTTTGGAATTACTTAATTCAAAACAGACAAAAGATTCCAGCAAACTGAATTCCCACAAGCATACATTTCAGACCATATCTACCCTTTCTTTCATTATTACAGTAATCTTCCTCTTGCTGGTCCTATTAAAAATCCCAGATACATAAAATCCTGAAATAGTTTGCTCAGATCCTGAATCACAGAATCTCCTGGAATATAAGATCCAGAGAAATATATTAATGGAGTGTTTCCTGTCTCATTCCAGCTCACATTAAAACACGTTTACGTCAAACTGAGACCTCAAGCTTTAAGTTAAATTAAACCATGGTTATGATATGTTAGTAGTGCTTTGGCTTCTGTCATAACACAAAATTCTATATGACTGAGTACATAAGTTTAAAAATACATTTTTCATTATTTTCTGATCATTTAAAATAAAAACCAATTATTTACAGATATTTTTAATTCAATTTACTGCCCTGAGATAACAATTTGAACGAGTTTTCACATTAACTGCCTCTCTGCTCACTTAGACGTACGAGTTAATCTGGTCTAACAGTGGCTGGATAAGCTGTAGTCTACACATAATTGAACTATTAGGGCAGTGATAACATGGTAGGCATCCCATGCATATACTGAAGTAGTGCCACGTGAATATCCCCCGGAATGGCTCTGGAGACCTCCTCAAGGAGGCAAATGGAGAGACAGAGAGGGGAGAACTGTTGTCCAAAAAACATACAAACACAGAGGGAGTTATCTCAGTACTGGTGCTTTCCCCACTCTTTGATGTTCAGATGTACTCACGTGAATGATCTTGATTAAAGAGTATTAGCTGAAATATTTCTAAATCTGTTAGTAGTCTCAACATTTCACAAACATACACTAGAGGGATTTAATTCCATGCCTGGTGCGTAGGGATGGATCAAAGCAAGGTAGCAGACACTAGTGACACAGTGAATAGTCACCATGAATAGTCACCTCTTCAACCACCCTCTCCCCTGAAACCAGTCTCGACAACATTTAGCCTCATGACATACATGTGAAGAAAAAACTAAGGATAAGACAGAGGAAGGGAAAAAGAGCATTGCATATCAACAAGTGAAATAACAGGGTAAATAATGAAGTAGAATCTTAGAAATTTACATCTCAATGCATTGGCTCAATTGTGGGTTAGAGAAAGGCATTGTCTATGTCAACTCCACTTGTCATAATAATAAAAACATAAAAAGTTGGCAAACCCGTCCAAAGGCAATATAACAACACCACATTGTACGAGTATATTACAGGCCAATAATAATAATTTTCCCATTTTCACCCTTCCATAGAGTATATACTATAAACCTTTCTTAACACACACATGCATCGATATATACCAATGTTTTTACACAGGGAAGATTGAGTAGGATTTTTGGTACTCTTGGAATTCCCAGATATATGCCAACTCATGAGTCCTTACTTCCTGTTGATTGTGGAATCAGGGAGGGATTCTCGGATGGAGAAAGAGAAACGGTGGTTGAAAGGTTTGTCATTGTTTGAGAGCAGTCTGACTGAAGGAATTGTAAAGGTGAGAGGAGGAGGTGAGTGGGAGGGGGAAGACAGGGTATGTTTTACAGCGAGTGTGATTGCAAGGAGAAGATCAATGGTGGGAGATGTCAGAATGACATACCTAAGGGTTGGTTGACCTTAAAATGCTTTTAAGATTCCCAGGCTGTTTGAAGGATACATATTTCTTTGGTGTGTGGAGTATAGTTGGCAGTATGAGGGAGGATTTGTTTTTGAAAGTTTTTTCAGGTATCCAGATTCATACAACCCAGAGTGTATATTTTCAGGTACCTATATGGAATTACAACTGTTGCATGTACGTATTGCTGGTAATTTGTCAGTTTTGTGTGTAGAAAAGTGAAAAATGCATCGTTTCGAAGCATGACATAATTGTCAAAGAAAGTGACAGCAGAGTTGGAAATGTGAGTTGAATTAAACGGAGAAGGAAAGGTTTAGATTTGAAACAAAAGAATTAGGTAAGAGAATCTTGACCTTGAGTCCAAAGTATCATGATGTCACCTATTAACGGGTCTTTAAGACTCACATGAGGGTTTGGCCTGTAAGAAAAGGGTGTTGAAGGATTCCCAAGAAAAGGCTAGTATATGCTGGCACCATTTAGGTGCCCAGGTACCCTTGGTCTAAAGGTAGAATCAACCATTGAAAAAGAAATTAATTTTTTGCTAGTACAAGTTTCGCAATATCAAGTAGAAACTGTATGTAAGGAAGATGAAGTGTGGGTCGTTGGGAGAAACAGTGGTGGTGGGCGGTGAAACCTTAGTTGTGTAGGATGCAAGTGTAAAAGAAGTAATGTCAACATGAGCATGTTTGTCTTGGAGGGAATTGAGATTGAATGTGAGTGATTACGGAAATAGTAGTTCTCGTGTGAAGGAAGGCAAGGAATGAACAAGGGGTTGGAAACTTGGAAGGTCTTTGAAAGTAGAGATTTGCTTCATGGGGGAGTAGCAACTTGAAACAATTGGTCATCCTGGACAGTTCTCTTAGTGCAGAGTTTTGGCAGGGATGGCTGAATGGGGGGTCAGGGGGTTTAGTGGTTAAAGAATGGAAATCAATTGGGGAGAGGCCTTCATCCGGTCGGAATTGACGCAGGAATGCATGCATTTTCTTTTGGTTAACTGGATTTGGATCCTCATTCAGAGATGTGTAGGAGGATGTAGTGTTAAGCTGATGAAAGCCACTATTTACGTATAAGAGTCCTTCATTTATGTAGTCGTGTGGGTGTTCTTTTTTGTGTATTTATGTGTAATGCATCCTACACACACATGCACACACATGTACATATGTGTGTGTATACAAATATTTATTTATAAATATACTTGTATGTTTGCATTTATAATGATGTTTTTAATGTTGGCTTAGACATTGACTAGCATTGACGTAAAACAGGCATAAAACTCAAAAATGTGATAAATAGTACCTCAAAGCAAGCTACATTTTTGTGGTCCCTTCTTGTTTATCATAATGGGTTTTGGCATTCATAAATTTCATGTAAACTTATGACTTTGTAGCACAATATTCAACATTGCCAAAATCCAACCTTCCGTGTCAAAAATCACATCCTCTGCTATTCGAGTAAATAAGATAGACAGCCTTTGGACATCCAAAAATTGTGAATAATTTTGAATGTTTCCTATCTTTTCAGTTTTGTCTTGTATAATGTGGACATTGCAGTACTTTCTATTGATTTCTTTTAACCTTAGCCAAAGAAAGCTTTTGGAGAATTGAGAAATAAAGAACAACAATCCTCACCCATAACACTTTTTAGTGCCCCAAATTCAATGGATACCAGAGCAAGGTATGCATATGAGTGCACCATTCACAGCACAAATCCCATTCCATGTGTGATGCTTCCTCCGTTCACTCTTGACCATTCAGCCCAGACGCCTGGAACGAGGGCTTGTTCGAGGGTCATACGAAGCTGTACGTGTTCTCCACGGCACGGCTGCCGGCACCTGCCGCCGCTCCTCCACTGCCACCCTGCTGCTGAGCTTGCTGCTGCTGCTGGAGACGCTCCATCGACTCTGACCTCGTGCGCACCGAGCCCCTGTGCGTGGCGACCTGCGGGACGACACACAAGCAATGCGGACACACACACACACACACACAACCACGCACATATGGGCGCACTGAGGGGTGACACACGTCTGGGGGCAAAGAGGGGGGGGAGGGGGAGGGAGACGAGAGTGATTGGGGCATTGAGCCCATGTCACTGACGACAGAAACTCGGGATCTTTTTTCCCATCGGTCGAATAGTTAAAACTGAAATGAGACAGAATGGGAAATGTGATCAGAGCTTTCCATGGTAGCAATTTAGCAAAAGAAATCCCCTGAATGCTGCCAAAATTTTCCATCTTATTCCTTAAATTTTTGAGGTGGAAACATCCATATTTCATAAACCACCTGTCCTGAGGGAAAATAAGAATCTAAATTTCTTTTTGATAAACAGTACAAGATACTTGAAATGCTATGATATGTAGATAGATTAGTAGTTATTTAGTGGGGATAAGACAGTATTAGGCTGCAGATCAGAGGGACCTGGGGTTCAAATCCCAGTGATGCCTCTGATGACACCCTGTTCAACTTCACCCAAGCAATGTTATTTCTTCAGTGACTGCTACCATATCCTACAAAACCAATATTTGGGACAATTACTATAATGGTTGGTGGTAATAGCACAAATTAGCAGGTAGCAGCAATTTAGTTTGATATTTTTTCAAATAATAAGGTAGAAGTTTTAAGGTATTTAATGTTTCATGTCAATTGATCTACACTTTTTTCCAGAAAAAGTCATTAGCAAATATCCAGAGTGAGAGTCATTGATAAAATAATATATACCATTTAAGATGAGTGAGTGTAGCCCAGATAAAATTCAAGAGTTAGAGAGGACAGGAAATCATAATAAGTAATAATTTACTTCTATGCTGAGGTGTTCAGGAGAATACAGTTCAAGGTCACATCTAATTAGGAATACCAGATGTCTGATAAATTCTGGGCATGCTCTTTAAACTTAAGTTCAGCATTCAGGAGGATTTGTGTAAATTCATAAATGGTTTGTTTCTGGGAAATTGTGACATCAGTTAAAAAATTTCATATTTCACAGGCATTACATTCACAACTGTTAAGGCTTCCCAAATTCCATTTGAAGTGCATCGTGAAGAAACACTAAAAAAAAGTATGGAGAACAATATATAATTTGCTACCGGATATTTGTAGTGCATGGTCACAACATACTGCATCAAGAGTGCAGTCATAACACATACGCTACCATTTTGCCCAAATGCTGAAGAGAAACTGTAAATTAAACCAACATTTAGCAACAAAGTATACAAATTATAAAAGGAGGAGAAAATATGATAAAGTTATTATGTATACTTAAAAGCATTATAAAATGCATGTAAATACAATGCATTTGCATAAAATATTATACAATATATTTATTTGGCTTTCAGAATATAATTTCTCAATGTCCTACATTATAGAACATTGCGTCCTCCATTTTAGACATCTAGGTCTTAAGAGCATCTGGTAACCCTATATTAGATGGACATAGTGGCTATCCCTATTGAAAGATTTTTACCATAACATGCAAGTTCTAATATTACTAAAAAATTAAACATCGTCAATATTAAAATTCAAGCATTAGGATAACAGTATGTTTGAACATATATTTCATGATTCAATTTAAATTCTCTGCTAAGCTCTGTTTTGAACAATATAATGATGAGTTTAGAATATCTATTATGTTCCAAATGATTATGGTAAACTTCTGGATTTCTTTATACAGTCATATTTTCTCATTCATCACACCACATGCACAGAGACTAAGTCAGCTTCTTGCCAAGGTTAAGTCAATTGTACACAATGGGGTCACTATTAGTTTATACTACATCTTTCCATTTTACAAATGAAATCTTTCTAAAAACTCCAGAAAATTTTCTGTACCATAAGTACAAAATGTCCAACTCCATCTTGTTTTCAGGCATTCTACTGCAATTAGTGATTAAATACAGTGCAACATCAATTTAATTAACCAAGGTAATTGTTAGGGAACAGTGTTACAGATTCCATTATTACAATTTTTCCAGGAATGTCAGCCGCAAATATCCATAGTTTTTATGAGTCCCCGAGCAGAATTGCCGTATTGGGTGACACGTTCCCTGTCTGTTCTTTGACTACCTCAGAACTGGAACATTGAGCAAATTGATCAAATGGTGACAAACCACCTAATTGGCAAACTATATTTATTTACGTGATATCGATTTACTTAGATCAAAAAAGAGGCAAAATTAGGTGAAAGAAATGCTGCAAATGAGCTGCACGTGTGACTAAAGAAGACACCATACATGGATGCTGAATTGATTCAAACAATTACTGACCACTTTCAAAGGTGAAATAATACATTGCATATTATGGCGTTGTCTGACCTCCTTGCTTACCAGTACACAATCAATTACCTTAAACAATACCAGTTGCTCAGAGAACACAAAAATATAAAATGTACATCATATGTACATTTGTCAATAACTAATTGGATTTTCATTTTTGTTCTCCTATTTCGTTACATGTGAGGCAATGGATGGAGTGTGCACTGACCTTAAGAAAAAAAGGGCACATAATTCTCCAGTTTCTGTGAACATTCCTTCAGATTTGCTTGGAAAATGGGCCAGTGAAAAATCTGAGGCTATAATTTTTTCACATTTAAATGTATTTAAATATTACAAAGTTTAAATGCAATCAGCCGGAAACTGCCTGAAGTCTACTTTCCATATTGGGGTAATAAATCATTTGGAACATTTTGTTATATTACATTAGATACTTATTTCTGGAATAATATTATAAACATTCCATTTTGCATACCTAAATCAACAAATTAGAGATAAGTGGTTAAAAGGGAGATTGACATAACACAGTTAAAAAAAAAAGAAATGATTTTCCTCAAATTCTTGCCTTTGGTATTGCTACCAAGTCATGCCTATCTACCTATGTCTGTGTAATTTGTGATGACACAAATAATGAATGATTAAGTATTTATTTCCAAGTCTGTGATATTTATTTCAATTCTTTAAAGTTTGTTTAACTCATTTTTATGGGGTCTTATTTGAAAAAAAAACCTGTTTTGGTGTTAAAAAAACCATAGCAAACTTAGAACATTTAATTCTCCATGGATTTAAATCACATGATTAATATTTTAAAGAAAAAAATCAATTTATTTTTAACAGAAATATATAAGCACAATTCCATAACTACACAATTAATAAATATTTTTTTCAAAGTTTGAAAACCAACTATCTCCGTGATTTGTGGATTCATATAAAAAAGATGGTTACGTGAGGACAGGCTTCTATCACCAAACAGAAGCCAATATTACATATATGATGAAAAGCTTGCCAGAAATTTACTTTCCTATTAATTTTTATTCTCAAAAATCTTCTCGTAAATCTTAATTTGCAATTCTGGGACAGCTTCTCTCCTAGTGATGCATCAGTAGAGGATGGCCGAAAGAACATGCATGGCTGCCACTTCCCTCGTGCACTCTATAGTTGGTGAACTGAATATCCTGAAAGTTCACCCTATGAGTGCAAACCTATACTACACTACTTTGTGGCGATTGCTACTTTGTCAACGTTTTGCCTCCCACCTCCTTGAGTGCATTAGGAATTTGAAGAGGGCTGAGGAGATTCAAAAAAGGCAATTCATGTCATTTCCCATGTTGTTTGTGGTGAACTTCTACACATTATTTACTAACCCTGCTATAGAAAAACAATAAGCATGTTTGTCCTTAACTTACCAGCAATTTGGCATGCCAATATAAGCCCTCGCAGACACTTTCAGTATCATTCCTGGCTGCCAGTAAAATATCAACTGAATTAGATTAAAAATCACAGTCCACTAGAATGATCCCCCCTTTTTTGTTGTTGAAATAGTTCAGTGCTTAGTTCTTTTTGCAATAATCTTCGGTTTTTTTACAAGCTACATTTTTCACCCTTCTTATGTCTCCAAGCCATTTTTAAACATATCAAAATAATATCAAAAGACAGTTTGGCTAATTGCATATCACCTGATATTGCGTTTTTCTAATTTATTCTAAATAAATCAAAATATATGGTTGCCATTATCTTCCAAACAAAATCTACACCCTAGTCACGAGACATAATTACAAAAATTACACATAGTTTTTTCCATAGCAGTTAAGAGTGAATCAAGTATTTTCCTGTCTTAAAAAAAGATAATCAGTATGCCATTCAAACCAAAAAACATAACTTTTTATGTAAAATTCAAGACATGGTTACAAATAAGAGGACTCTGGGGTATTAAATTTAATAATTGTGCAATAAGTATCAAACCTGGGGATCTAGGTCGCATTCAAAGGCTTCTCTTGTTGAGGAGACTACATTTTAACAGATAGACAATCTCCAATAAACTAAAAATAGCAAACCATGAAGGAAACTTTTCTTAGTGTTTTAAACATGTATGGTAGGGGTGATTATTGTAACCCTTTTTCCATATTGCAATGTAATTGGGGTCAAAGACTTGTGTTAATGGCTCGATAGAATGCTTCAGTTTCATCAACGAATTTAAAATCTTCATTTCATTTTAACAACTGACTTCTTACCGATTAAAAAATAATTTTTTTAAATTCCTAATTTTATAAATGTTCAATAATTTTATATTTAACCTGCAATAATGTCTAAATTTTAAATAATAAAAAAATAAAAGTGATCGGAAATATTATTTCTAAAACACAATTTTATTAATTTTTAAGTCATAAACACTTTTTCTTTTGTTCCTACTCCATTTTGTGACAGGTGATTAGTGTATTCTTCCACCTATCAGTATTACAACCAAGAAGTCATGTTATATTAATGTGAAGTTAATATCATTCCCATTTGAATTTAAATGATATTCAAGTGTTTTGGAGCTAGGTGTGATGTTTATTAAAGGTACATTTCATTTCAACATTCATTATCCAAAGGAACAATGTGACATTCAATACAATTTTCTATTGCTTTCATACTGGTTCACAACGGTGATCTGTGCACATAGCTATACTTAAATCATTATATTTTCACACCAATTATTATTAGATATGGTAGCCATTGCAACTGAAAATCCAGGTGAAGATAGTCCAGATAGCAACTGCTTTCTGTAATCCTTAATAAGTTATCAAATTTATATGCTTAATAAAGGGTTTAAAAGCACACCAGGAATCAGTTATTCTTTATAAGAAAAAATTTGTTTAGGACCAATGTGCGTTAAAATAATGACTATCCATTCAATATCCTAACAGGTCATTTCCCAAATATATTGGATAAATAATATTCTACTTTAGATGCTTCAACCCCTTCGTACAGTTATTAATCATGAAAAAGTTACCCTTATTTGTCACTTGAGTTTAATTCAAAACAAATATTTCACAAGGATTGAAAAAAAAACAATTGTCAATTCATAGTTTATGTTTAATTGATATTGACCACGGCATTTCAGGGGATGCCTATGGACACCTCCAGCTCAACTCAGGCATTGTGGTTTTTCAGGTATCAGATTTTCCTGGGAAGCAACTGGCAGCCCAGGGAAAGGAACAGGCCCCCCATATTATCCTTTTGATGTGTGAAGTTTACACGATGTAGGCCTTAGCATGAAGTGAGTGCTACCCCCACCCATTTTAATATCCTTTGGGTTGACCTCTTTGATTCTTTAAAAGTATGATTCAATTCAATGATGAATATTTAGCACTTCTGATATAAATTGGCATATAATTGGAATAAAACTTTGGAGAGAACATTTCAAAATGAAATATGACCACCACATTTACATTTTGGGCATAGATACTGCCTAAGAGAAGAATTTGCACTTCACCATTCTAACAGTCTTCTATTCACATTTCCCAACTGGAATTAATTAATCAATGATATTAACCTTTAAATAAAATCTGTATTAATATTTATGATTTTTCACATCTACCATAGAGAGATAAATAATATGAAAGATAAGATATGAAACCCAAAGCAATGGCTCATTTTTATGCACTCAAAAATAATGACAGGAAATTATGCTAGGGTAGCAATCTTCCCAAAGTTAGTGGGTACCTTATGAATTTCAGCTTGAATTTTGAGAATTATTAAAGATCAGTTATTAATATTTGATCATAATTTATTTTTAGCCCCCATTCAGCACATTTTTTTTATCACTCACATGTTCAGTGAAATGTGATTAGAATTCAGAAAGTGAATTTTTATAAAGCATGAGTAAGTAACATATTTAATGAGGAAAAGAGAGATGAACAATTCTTGAACCATGATTGGATATTTTGCATTGCTTTGGTTATTGTAATTCCTACATATTCTTGTGATGATAATAATGGGATATAAGGATATATTGTATACGACTATTTACGAAAAAAATCCAATGTATGGAGGAACCTCATGAGCTCACTTTTGTGGGGAGTAAAAATTACTAGCAGATAGTAGCTTCTTTTTTTGTCCATTTGGAAATACATATCTAAGTTCAGTAAAAATCTTAGAAGGGCCTTCATTTCCAGACTCTTCCAATAGCAATGCCAACACAAACATTATTAATTTCTTTCCTTGGCTTAAAAAATTCACTTCTGTTCACTATTAACATCATGATAGTCGGAGTAACTTTTAGCGAATGAACCGCTGTCACATTTACATATGCGAAAAATTCACAGTGAAAAAATCATTCGCCTGAACCAG
>LYUA01001045.1:396772-407439 GCA_002093875.1 Calopteryx splendens | reverse complement strand
CCCCACCCTCCTCCCAACCCCCTCTCCTTTTAGCATCACAGAGGATTCTTGCTCTGGAAATACTAATAACACCAGATTATGATAATATTCATCGAAACTGGTTGTGTTTCTATTTGAAGTGATCTTAATTGTATTGTGGTAAATATACAAAATTTAAACTAATCCATGTTTTAAGTATAACCATGGAATTGCACCAAGTCACAGTCTCCTAGTTCATTTTATAGTTTCATCAAAACACATCAGTGGACCCATTATTCAGCAAAAGGCGATTTCCATTGCATCCAGTTTGGGAATTGAGGACTTCAAATGCTCCCTGGTTAACTACGGTGGTTCTATAAAAACCATGGTATCTCTTCCCAAGCGATCAGTGGGAAAGAGAATAAAGTAGACAAAATAACAATAACAATTCAAAGATCTCCAGGAAAGCACATCGCTCATGATATTTTTAATATGGACGATATTGGCATTTTTTTTATTATCTCTTGCCATATCGTTCACCGAATACAAAGGGAGAGAAATGCCATGGAGGGGGCTGTAGCAATTAGAGATTGACCGTTGTGCTCACTTGCTAATCGGATGGGAGTGAGATGCTATGAGAGTGGATGATTGGACAATCCATGAGCCCTCGCTGTTTCAAGGACATCAATCTTTCACAGTTGCCCTGTGATCACAACCACCACAAGAGTGTCTGGATTGATGGCATCACTTTCCATAAGTGGCTCACATGATTTAATCGTCATATCATTGGACAGAATCATCACGTGCTACTTATGATGGACAGCCATGCTGCCCACAGCCTAGGCAAATTGGAATTGGAAAACTTTAAGGTTTGGTTCATTCTGCCAAACATAACAACATGTGTGCAACCATTATGCCTGAGAAACATTGCCCTAATGAAAAGAGCTTATCAGACTCGCCAGGTAAAAACTGCAATCCATGCAGTGGAAGGCAATGAATGATATTCATAGTTGGATCATTTTAGATGCTGTAAGAGGCATCAGATGCATGCATGATTCAGATTCTGGACTTCAGGGAAGCACATTAAAAATTGCTTCAAGAAGGACTGGACGTTAATTCATTCATTTTGATGAGTGGTAAGAAGTTAACAGTGAGACACCCAAAGAGTGGGAGATTTTGCAGAAACTTTCACCTGCTGAGGTAAGGGTGGTGATAAGTGTGCCGTCTGAATGATAATCGTACCTAGTCTTTCAACAGTTTTAATTTATTTTTTGTATAACATTTCCTGGGTGGGCTAGCATTTAAAAAAGAGATTTAGAGATCGACATTGATGTCGCCATTTGCTCTCTTCCTAATGAGGAACACAAAGTGAAGAATCACCTGCAGATGAGAATGAGGAATCTCTCAAACCACCCACAAGTGTGCAAGTCCAGACTGTACTTGATGTGCTCAAGTGTTACGCAGCCACATCAAACGTTTCAAATACATATTTTTGGACAATCTAGAGCTAGTTACCGTTGAACGTTTCATCTCTTAATGCCCTTCACTTTGCAAAAAGAATATTTACAATTTTTTTAAGCCTAATCACAATTAAATGTTAATTTATAATGTGTAATTTTTGTAGATACATAAAAAATAATTGTTAATTAATAACAAACGTGTATTTATCTAATTAAATATTTTCATTTTCTTCATCCTAAAAGATAAATATAAAGGAATTGGTGTCCAATATATGTATTCTATAATAAAGGACTAACTAATAACAAACTTACTCATAAAGTTTTGCTGCAATGTTGGTTAACACAAAATTTGTTTAACATGAACTCTTTTCTCGGCGCCTTGAGATTCATGTGAACAAGGATTTACTAAATAGAAAGCTAAAAAAGTAATGTATGTAGAAAAAGTTTAGCAGCATTTCATTGTTTGTTGCACATTGGAGCAGTCCATCAAATTACTCAAACCAAACAGCATCCCAAGCTCCTTTTACTATGGAGTGAACTTTTCAAATTATGCAGCTGCTAGGGAGGTGATCTGAATTTTTGCTAGATCATGGTATGCCACATGGAGTTCATGAATTTATAATGAAACACTTCTTTTAAAGAAAATCGAAGATACTAATAGCAGAAGATTCCATGTGTCAGCATGATTAGTACTTAAGTCAAATACTAACAATAAACAAACACCGTCAAATAAAAACGACGGTAAGCAAGCAAAAGACAAATTCAAACCAACTATATAAATTGACTTTATGTATACCTTCCATCTGGATTTTCACTGCTAGGAAGAGTGGTCCGCATGCAATATTTTATTGTGGCAAGCCATGACCTCATATCATCTGTATCATGTGCTTCAATAACATACTCCATGTTATTCTCAGCCTTAAAAAAACAACAAAACAATTGTTAGCGGGAAAATATGGGCTCCACAAATTATTAGTCTAATATACCATGAGTTGCAAACTAAAGAGACTACCGTTCATAAGAACGCACTTTTTTAATAACGTCATCTGGAAATTTTAGATAACTTGAAAACGCTGACACTCACTTTAAGAACAAAAGTATTTTCATGATCTGGCATCTCTAGAGCAGTTGTTTCTCTCGCTTCGGTAATCAGGAAGCAAAACACACCACTCTTCGGCTTCACGGCCTTGAGTGAGGGTAAATGATGTGTTATTTTCAAATAAACATACAAACAGTGAATTTCCACTTTTTTAATTACTTACCTTTGGAGGAGAATAAAATTCCAACATGTACCCGCCAACTGTCTTCACTAATGCCAGCCGGCACCTTTCCCATTTCTGGGTTCCATCCATATTTTCCCCCATTAAATAATTCACAATACCTTCCTTCCTGCACTCCACAACTATTTTAGCCAGCTTGGTCTTAGAATGTTTGTCATGTTTTGAATGTTTCTCGTGATGATGGTGAGACGACAATTCAACCTCGTCAGAATGCTGCTTATGGAAAAATCCTTTACCCTTCTTCAAACCTTTGAAAGACAATCTTCGAAAGAATGGTTTATGGTGTACTTTAGGCGATGGAGAGTCGGCTTCTTGCTCCGAATAATCACTGAACTCCTCATGACTATTGGCTCTTAGTGCGGAGCCGGAGGAAACTGTGGCTGAACCACTGACTGACAAATTTCCATTTACAATTTTATCCTTACTGTGGTTTGTTACATTTCTTTTGGTCAGCTCGTTCTCAAAATGATCTACAAAACAATCTACAAATTTGCGCACAAAATCACGATGCGAAACAGTTGTTCGAGCGCTCTCAGGCAGATTAGCACTCACGTAAATACAGAAAGCTTTAGCGAAATCCGACGCAGCACCTTTAGCATGCTTATCACAAAATTCAATCCAGTTCAAACGTTCTTCACTGTCTTGCGTTGCACTAGCCATGCTTAAGATGTTTGCAAAACAGAAGTATCTATGATTTCATAGTTACATTCACATATTAATTTTCTCATTCCGGCTAATCAGATTTGGACGAATGGTATCATTTCAGTCGCCTAATCAAACGTCGTCATTTGTAATCATAACACACTTGTCCACTCCTTTCCGCCATATTGACATATGACTAAAGTCAAAATTGTGACTGATGACTGGCATGTCTCTCCAACTAATTCACTCGTAAACACTGACTTACTGTTATGAAATTTTACAACTCCATTTAACTAAATAATTATATTAAGAATTTTGGCTTGGAAACATTTAGCAATTTTTAATAAATAGTGTCTGTTACCATAACCATTAATCGTAAATAAAGATGTTACCGCCATTGAATGTTGTTTAATTATTGGATATTAGAGGCACAGTAATAAGAAAATTGTTTTATTTAAGGCTATTCTGCGAGTTTACCTCATGAAAAATATTAGTTAAATAAAAATGAACAACGATAATAGTTGTTAGCAAAAAGGCGCCATTGAAAGCCGAGCTACAACGATTCAAATAGGCTATCGCATGTCTGCACCTCATTATATGTAAGTTAATGGTAATATTTTCATTCGGTTATAATGAAAAGTAATCTTTGATAAATAGCTATATACTTCTGAGGCGGGCTATAATATGTTAATCAAAGTGGGGGAGTGCGAACACTGGTTTTACCAAACTGGATTTCTGCCGTATTTGTTTTAATAAATCCAGATTTTTAAGTGTCATTTAGACATTAATTATTTCCCAAAGTATGAGAAAACAATGAAAAACAACACAAACAGCGATGGTGTTGACTTGAGAAGAAAAAAAAAATAAATAGCTTCAAAAAATTTTCAAGAGAAATAAATTCATTAGTTTAAATAATGCTGTATCTGACCAGACACACGCGCTGGACGTAGAGAAAGGGAAATCTATAGAAAGAGTACTATTTCACGCTCTGCTGATGTCTGTACATAACCAATCATTTGACATGTTTTCTCATCAGTTCTCTCGTGTCACATATACTATCCTAAATTGATATTACAACAAAAAGTAAATATTTATTAAGTGTTCTCATGGATAACAAATGGGCTTAAAAGGAACTTTAATTAGATAGTTCTTAGTAATTGATTTTTATCCGACTCCCTTCCCTTTAACTCCTAATCACTCTTCCAATCTAATCACATCAAATATTTGATTTTTTTGAAATTTTACACATATGTGTTCTACTCAAAGGGTTTGTTTAAATAGGTGAGGGTGGAACTTACCTCAAACAAAGCTCCTGCAGTTTCCATTGAATTCTGCTGTATCGAAAATCAAAGTTGTTTAGATTTTAGAAGTGGGTGCTCAATATTATCACTTAACAGTTTAATCTGGGGCTCATTGGTCAAACGCTGACACTCTAAGAGTATACCTTCTAGGCTACTGATTACTCATTACCAGGGACTGGATACACCTTAATTACACTGTTTCATGGCCAAAGCTACCAAATGTAGTTCAATGCTCTGCCCATGATTATTTCCAAAAGATAGATTATTTATACGAAATTCCATGTGTTGAGGTGAGTCGAAAATTTATTTTGTGCAATAAATAGCCAGCTTGAAAAGATAATATGATGTTACTGAAATTTGGAATTGCTTCCATTTCTTTATGATAAGCTTTTGATCTCAGAATTACACAAAATTTGAATGCATGTGCTCATGAAAAGAAAATGGCTGACATAGAATGTGATTTCTATAAATACCATTCTCTTTAAATCATTGCCCACAGCATTGTGAGTTGAGAGAAGGGTGCAGAGTGCTGGTAATACGTATTTCATTCTGTCAAGGACATCCAAAATATAAGGAATGTGAGATTATCATTAGTATAGCATTCGTATTAGTCCAGCATTGGATAAGAAGCAGTTCGAGTTGGAATTATGTACTTTAATCATTTATGTTATGATTTCCTTTTTGAATAGAACAATAAATCTTCATACATCTTCTTTTCATTGAAAAATTGGAACAAAATTTCAAATATTCAGAAAAACGACGTATATCCAAAATTTATTCCTCTCTTCTCTTTCGCAGCGGTGGTCTTTCATTCGGCCGAACTCGAGGTGGTTTTTGAAATTTCTTTCAATAAAAAAGAAATAATGATTTGAAAAAATTTGAAAGTGACTGTGGCTCCATCTAGTGAATAAAATACTAAAATTTTATCATATACTGTATTGCCACATGTGCCTGCATTATAATGGAATACGCAAAGAGGAGAAAAATGCAGACGAAAAGCAAGACGAGACATACTCGTCATATGCATAGCAGGTTATACAACACATGACGAGACATTATCGTCACTCACAGTGAAAGGGTTAAGATTCCTTTTATCACTTTTTACACAAAATTTCAGTATTATACTTCTCATTAAACTGTCTTCTTTCCATTCCCCTAAAAAATGATGCCTTCTCTGAAGAGTGTTAATGCCTTAAATATGTTAGCTGACCTCAGTGGTGGCTGGCAACAACCTCACCTGCCAATTCAGAGGTCACAGCTTCGAATCACACCTAGGTGGGTATTCATCCACCACCTAAGGCATGTATATATGGTCACGTCTTTGTTGTACTGTTCCAATGTAATTGGCCAAGTGCTCTGTATATGCAATTGGATAATAAAAAGAAATACCTGGCAGTTTCCCTAGATTATGGTACAAAGATGATACATTGCATCCTTAAAAGGCATATTTTAAAGTTATTCTTCCATACCCCTTCCCAGCACCATGAATATAAACGTGTTAAGCTCCCTTTCTATCTCTCTCTAAATAAAGACCTCCCAAGCATTTTTGAACTGAATAACAGGTCCTTCTCCAACTAACTAAAATATAAAAAAAGTATTGCCACAGGCAAAACCCTATTTTTGTCTTCATTCTATAAGCTCTTTCATCTTCATCAATTTCCATGTGTGTCAGGTCTCATTCTCTTCTATTACTTCTATAAAAATCTCCTTTAGCTTCCTTTGACATGAATGTCTTATCTTCTCTCCAATATTTCAGTGATAGATAGACGTGGCTAACCACCATTAATCATGGTCTTTCCCTGAGAGATTGAAAATTCTATGCCTGCAACACTATCCAGACATATTCCGGTTCTCCCAACCAAGATGCCTTAGTTAATGGTGTAACAGTTTTATCTTGAAATTAGAACTTGCTGCTCCCCCATATTCCTAACACTCTACTCTTAAAATTCATCTATAGACATGTATGTAAAAGGCTAATTTTAATTAGCTAAGATTAAAAAATAGTTTAATTACGGACTATAAGAACAACCAGATCTTGTGTTTCTAATTATAAAATAAAGTAACTGCTGAAAATAGACCAAATATTTTAAATTATAGATTTATTCAATATATATTTATTATTTTTTAACTAGAAATATCAGGTTAATGCATCAATTTTGTGACATTGTTGATTAAGATGAAAATTTTCTACTCCAAGGCATAATATTAATAATGCTTTATGCATTTAATTTGTAAGGTCATTTGAATAACTAGGTACTTCTCCATAACTTCCATTAGTATGGACATACATATTATAATTTCACCTTCAAATTCAAGAATTGCAAACATCAGTTTTATTTTAACTGTTGGATATTGAGCTTGCTTTGAGCTGAGCTCTCAAAGCTAAGGTGCATTGACCAGTGCTCACATTTTGATGAGTGCGTTTGAGTTAAGTATCTGAGTTCCCCCACTTGCTGTTCCTTCAATCTGAAGAATAACACCAAGTGGTAATGTCTCATCAGTATTCTTACTTAATCCATTGTCTCTCAACGATTGCATATATGTAATTAGATTCCCATTTCTTCTGCCAATTTCCAGATGGATTTCTGAAACAACTTTGTCTACACAACTTCACTAGCTAGCTAATTACTGGAATATGCCGATGCCAGTAGCATGTTGCCATAGTCTGAAACACTCTGAGGTAACATTGTAATAATTTTCAAATAAAAAAAGTTATTCTAGCTTTAATCATGACAGGATTGTTGTAGCTCAGGGTTGATTTCATCAACCCATGCCTCTAATATGAATTAATCTGATGTTGATCTCATTTCTGATTGTCTCCTTTATTTAAACTGAAGAAGTGGTCCTTCCATTTGGTTCAAATAGGTTTTAAAGCATATTTTTTTGAAAATGTACAGGGCTCATTAAGGTACCTAAAATTATATGTTTGCAGCTATATTTCCCGTTGTTCAAGAGTACTAGACACTCTTTAGATGAATCTCTGTGACTCCTTTCCTTTCTCCTTTCTCTTTACCTATGGGGCCCAAACGAAAACAAATGAATTGCTGCTCAGGTTAGTTTGCTCCGTTCAGTGGGAGAATGTCATCTAGAAGGTTGGCGGCACTGGAGTATTTTGTTAGTAGGCCTCACATGGGTGCCCCATTGGTGTTTCAGGACAACATAGTGGCACCTGGGTTTACCCAAGAGCTGTTTCTGTGTAGAACACAGATCAGGATAACCTGAGTGGCAACTCATTGTTGTGTTTTAATGTCGCATATATTACCTACAGTAATTTTCACTTGAAAAGGACAATAGCAATGCATTTCTACTGTAGTAGCAGAGAATGTTGTCGCAACATTGCATGCAGGTGCACAATGTTACTTTGTAACATGCACATTTTGACAACATTGAGTCAACCTCTAACTATGATGTCATAGTATGACAATGTGGATGCAGCTTTGTCACCGCAACAGAGCCACTCTTGAGAGTGAGAGTTATTCTATTCCTCACCAGGTGACATTAAATTAATGCGAAAAACAATTTTGGAACCATAGCAACCTTTATTTTAATTTCATGCCACTTAGTTGTTCCACTGCCTTGTGCCTAGACCTCTTAGTTATTTAGAAGAAATATTGAAAATAAAATTATTTTAATATCTCACTGCTATGAATAATTCATAGCATGAACATTTACAACATCAAAATAGTTGCTTTTTGTAAAAAGATTTCATAGTGTTTAGGTTCAGAGGATTGGATGATCAGATTTCTAAATTAAGAATTACTTGATGCTGATGCTTCACCTGGAATGTGTTGTACTTTAAGATGCTAGCACACCACATTGCTGCTCCTTTTAATCGTTCTTGCTTTGAAGTGTTAGGTGCATGCACCAACCGCTTCTGGCTGCAGCTCTTGATGCGAGAAAGTATTCTCACTTCAGGGACACATGCGTTACGAGATCTTAGACATGAGTTGAATTGACTATTGAGATATGGGAACAGAAGTGATGGAAGATTGGCAAAGTGTTGTGGAAATGAAAAGCATTGGTATGGCAGAGGAAGTTTTTAGAAAAAAAAATCATGTCATTAAGTAGTAAAATGGATCTGGAAATAAGGAAGAGAATGGTCAAAAGTTTTGTTTAGAGTATTTTTATGTAAAGGAGGAAAGCTTAGAAACGATCCTCCAATGGATATGGAGGAGAGTGCTTGGCATAAAGTGGTCTGACAAGGTTAGAAATTATGAGGTGTTTAGATAGGTAGGGGAAGAAAGAAAGCTTCTAAATACCATTTTAGACAGGAAATGGATGGAAAATGCACTGAGGAAGGAAAGTTTGTTACATGATAAGCTAGAAGGAATGGAGGAAGGACAACTGGAAAGAAGAAAAAGGAGGAAGATGATTTATGATCTGAAAGGAGGAGGAAGTTACAGGGACTTGAAGAGGAGAGCAAAGAATAGAGAAATATGGAGGATCCAGAGATGCACATGCAGACAACCTATGATGATGATGATTGAGATATAATTAATGGTGTTTGAATAACATATTAACATGCATTACGTATTTTTTATGTCTATCATAGTATGATATATTAATCCTCATTGGTAACAAGTATGGCCCTACTTCGGCAAGCGCAACTATGATGAACCAATAGCAGCCCATATTTAGGCTATTATATGGCTAGTTAAACTCATAACTGCCGCAAATTATGGAAACCCTGACGCATTTTCTATATTGATTGGGGTTCCATTCAAAAACTTGTGGGAGTATAATTTAAAATTTATCCCAGTCATCCTATTCATTTTTATTTATAGACGATGTTCCTAATGACAAGGATAGACATCGGACTCTGTTGAAATGGAAAAATACCAACTAACATAATAGGTGTAAAGGGGGCGTGGTATTCTAGTGGTTAGGGCTGGGCTCCTGATTGCAGGGCCCGGGTTCGATTCCCGGTGATGCTTCAGGGCACTCCCAGCTTCGGTGTGTACCATTTTTCGGGTACCAGGTAATCCTGGGAAATCACAGGGAAATTTCCCTAAGAAATTTCCTTAAGGAACTGGGCACCCTACCCTACCTTTATTTATATGTGAACTTTCACAAGCCGTTGGTCTTAGTAGTTGGGTGAACTCTACCCTCACCTACCAAACCGACCTTCAGGTTGATTGCTGTGATGATAATGCGTATGGAGACCGTGCGTACTGGCATTTGTATTTACCGATTTTGTGTGACATCGCGTACTCTGCAAGTAAATAGCAATCAACAACTAATTTTGCCCGAAAATCATAGATTCATAAGCATATATAGATAAAATTTATTTATGTGTATAATTAGCTAAGCCTTGGTGAGCCATATACAATGATAATTACAATAACGATGGCCAAATTCTTGTGATTATATTTATCGTATTTATCTATTTATAATTAACTAGCGTCAGGGGTGTTCAACCAGCTTGCAACGTTATAATTCATTGATGCGAAAGTAGTTGGACACCAGTGCTGTAGATGGCAGTAGTTGTACCAGAACTGGTCCAAGGGTCGTATAGGACAAGGTCCCATACGTCGGATGTTTCTCAAAACAACCAGGAACCCTCACAAACCTTAGTACCAATAGTGGATCCCGAGCGATGGTTTATTTATCCATTCTCATTTGCGGGAATTTGGTAGTTTTAAATCAGTTCATTAATATAAACCATATGAAAATGGTAAATTTGAATCCACCGGTTCTGGCACACCTAACGCTAACTATAGCATCGGTATCAAACTACTCTAGCGTCCATAAAAGGTACGGGCATGGAAGAAGATGGTACGGGGAGTTGGACTTCGATGACTAGCGTCATCTCTTGTCGAGGAATATGTACTATTTCTACTTCATTTAATTCTTCGTCGAATCCCTAATGCTCTCTGGTTGTGAAAAGGCGAAGCTCATGCATCGAAACAAAGGCAAATCTCTTTTTGGTAAAGACGTGTATCCATAGCGTTGGTGGCGTGTTCACGGAATGGTCATGTGAATTTCAAGTGGCTGCTGCCATCTTCTGCGGTCCAGCTCAGTTAAGC
>LYUA01001045.1:199235-211158 GCA_002093875.1 Calopteryx splendens | reverse complement strand
TGACTCAGATGTCACTTCGCAAAATCAGTGAATAATGACATGGAAGTGGTTATAGATAAGTGCAAAATGCTGAGAAATACAAAAAAATGTGTGTGCAGTGTGCATGATAGGCAACCACACAAGCTCTCATTGAGGGCAAGGCTTTCAATGCCCACGTAGCTATTCACCTGCTATTGTTTCTATTAGCAACTCAGAACTCTCCCCATCAAATTCCACAGATGCATAACATCATCTCCAAATAATAATAATTTTATTGGTCATAGTACCATTACAAACACTATTGACCACTTCAAGATACACAGAGGTTTACTAGTTTTCACTTATGGGTGCTCTATACCTCCACTGAAAACGAAGCTGCAGACACTTGGCTTTTCCCTAGTTGTGACTTTACCTTGCAAACTACAGATGATCCATTTTCACAGTTATTTAGAGCAAGAAGTAAGCTATTTGCTAAATATGGCACTTTATCAATTTTTATTTCGTTTTAATCGGTATAGACATCAAGAAATACATAAATTATTTGTTAAAAATCATCCAGACTTTGCAAAGGACATGAAGCTAAATTAAAAAATCCCTTCCACTAAGATACTACATACGTCATTTAGCTTTATAATGAAACATTTTTTAGAGATGTAGTGTGAATATTAACATTGCAGTGAGTGGAAAATCCATGCTGTTTCTCCAATTTTTTTATGCGAACCCGAATTTTCTTTGGTGCTGGCTCGGAGCCTACCCACACTCTCTTAAGGTAACCCCCAACTCTTGAAGCTCCTTCCTTTCCGAGTAACAAAACTTGACCCTCCACAGGCCCTGTCCAAGCAGGTCAGAAGAGACCCTAGTTCTACAAAAATTAGCGGTTTATACCTTATCGTTAATCTCATTGCCGTGGTGTCAGTGTTTAGCTGAGTGTGTGTGTGGACTGAGGGATGAAGTGGTTCTCAATTTTAGTTGCTTGTATTTTGTTATGGAGGAAACACCTCACCAGAAGGCGAAGTCCTGCAAAGGATACAATCAGCTATATCTGCTTAAGAGAAGGAGAGTTATTCCCGCTAGCTTTTCGTGGTTTAAGAATGTCCATAATTTGCTGGTTCTCCTGATGGGATAATTTTAGAAGGTGATTTTTATTATAAATTTTTCATAGAGGCAGCAGATACAGAGGTGAGCTGTGAAGGGGGAGTGGTTCACATGGAGAGGAGGGATTGTGTCAAGGGTTGATGACTATAGAATATTGTGGTAACTCTTTGATTAAACCAAGGCAGGTAACCGCCCCCTTAAATTAATGTTAAAAGTCAGTAGTTCGCAGTGATATATGTGGAGTTGGACTTTGGCCACCCCCCTCCTCTTCCCTATGCCTCTGGCACTTATCCCAATTTACCTTAATGGAAATTTTAACAGTATTGTCTTTAAACAAGATTTTCACATTAGAGATTTTTTTATCAAAAAACCATTAGGCATACCTAAGAAAAACAAAAATTGTTTATATAAAAACTTCAAAACCTCAATAAATAGAGTTTTCAATCATTTAAAAATATTAGAAATATTTGAAAATAATAGTGGAATAATAGTATAATATGCATTAAAAGAAATACAGCTGCTCATTACACTAAGTATTCCACTACAAAAATCAAGCTGTGAATAAACTACAGTTGCAGTTAAAGTTGACTTAGGTAATTTAAATCCTTAAGCCTTGTATATTAATTTAGTTCAAGATGTTGCCAGCCATGGTATCACAATTATAAAATTGTTGTGAAAGCATAAAGTGATCAAATGACAATAATCAACCCAAAGGTGGGTTTGGTAGGTGAGGGCAGAGTTCACCCTGTACTTAGCCCAATGGCGTGTGAAATTCACACATCAGGGTAGGGTCCCTTTGGCAGTCCCTAGTAGTCTCTTTCCCTGTACAGTCTATGATTTCCCTGGATGACCTAGTGCCCGATAAATGGTACCCGGCTTAGGTGAAGCTGAGGATGCCCAGAGGCGTCACCCGGACATAAAGTGATAATAGGTCCAAAACTCCCAGTTTCCAGTCACCAACTAACAGAGATGCGGCGTAAAGGATGATGGTGTGCTATGCTGACATTTAAGGCTGGTAGGCATTGCAATAGTTTTACACCACCCTAACAAGTCACAGAAGAATGTGGAACATAAGGACCATCTAATCTGAAGTCAAATGCAAGGGAGAAAAGAGCACCCTTGCAGAAAAAAATATTGGGAAGAATTGTGCATTCAGATACTACTAGGTTGTGCCACATGGAGCCTTTTCTTCCAAAATCGCATTATGCATATTGTGTTCAGCATAAAGTGCTCATTATGCTCAAGATTCAACCCTAGCATGGAAGAGAATGTGTAGCGGTGATGGTTAAACAATTGTCAACAACAACAAAACATATCAAGCTCTAGACATGTGGGCATCTCCATTTCCTGATTAGTTATTTCATGAAAAAACAGAGGGCAGTTTGATGGTGCTCTTTTTTATCAATGCACTTTCTTAATTCTTTATGGAAGGAGAAATGAATCTTTTGCTATTCACCACAAGTAAAATATAATTCATGGTACAACCAGCAGTTGCAACCAGTATCTAATTGATTAGGATTCTTGCCCTAGGTACCAATTCCAAAGTTCATTGGCCAAAGTACTGGTACTTAGTTTTCTTTCCCTAGGTATCATTTTCTGATGCCTCTTATATTTTCAATAAATAGCAGGGATTGGTACCAAAGTATCAAGAAATACCTGGGAACAAAAAATTAGAAACATAAGCTGTCATGAAGATGACACATGGCAAACTGGAAACTGAAATACACAAGTGGGATCTAACCACAGATGGACCACCACTGGTTAGGGTGGCATATTCAATTTCTCAACAACTTTTGGTAGCACCTCATAAGTCATCTGTCACTAACATAGCAGTCCATGCTAATTACAACCGATGAATGAATACTGATTCAACATTGGAGGTTCACTTCTCTAGGTGTAGATATGACACTACCAAGTTCAAACATGTATGATGTATGAAAATCATGTAGAAATGTTTCTAACATATTAATGTATCGCTACCTGCTTGCAGCACTTGCCGCAGGTGACTCTGCATCAATTAAACTAAATTTTCACAAACTTGGGCCTGCCTGCAGAATTAGTCTCACAACTCCAGGACATTGATCTCTGTGAACCCCCTCAATTCCTCCACAAGATTTCCTTTGGATTTAGAACAGGGGTAACTTTGCTGGCCAAGAGAAGATTACAATTTCTTGGTCACTTCCCAAATATATTATTAAATTATTTGCCATATTCACTAGGCATTTGTCTTGAAATTGAAATTCTCCCCTCCTCCTGAGACACCGATCCCTGCTTATAGCTTAAGGTGGTCTTTCGAACATACTCCATCAAATTAGTCCTTGGGGCATCCGCACAAGTGGGACCCATGGCGGTCATATCCCCCAAAAGAACTGGCTGAGACATGGTCATATTTTCACATTCTCAATGTATGTTTAGGTTCATAAGACCTAATAAGACAATTTTGATTCAACTAGACAATACTAAAGAATGAACGAATAAGCAATAGTATACATTTCCTTGAACCTTGTGGTGATTGAACTTGTGCTTCTATCCAACATTCTTTCCCCAAGGGTTTTCTTTTCATATTTACTTTTGACTTCATTTTAGCTGGCCACCACATTCCCCTATGACTTCTCGGAGTGGCGTAAAACTATCACAGCACAAGTGTCTGCTAGCCTTCAGTGCCAAAATAACACTGTATTCCTTTCCCACACAACACAGCCAGTTGGAGGCTAGGAATAGACTTTTGAATATGATAGTGCATACTTTGCAGTATAAATCAAGAACATTGCAGAATACTAAAGTTTTCAGCTATAACTGCTGCTGGGGTTTCTTTTAAACTATAAAAAAAATGTATTACAGTAAAATTGTATTACTTATTAGCTACTTTGAATGTTAATGGTATCATTGTGCAAAATTCCACTTCCATTGCCTAATCCAATGGAAGTATGAACCATGAAATGTGTTTCAAATGGCAAAATTGCAGTGTTATAGTTTTATAATACATGCAGAAAAAGGAATTATGCAAATAAGTCATTAAAGGCATATGCTAAGATTGACAAAACAATACACAGTAATTCCCTCCACAGTAGGTTTTAGTTATAGTTTTCAAATAGCTTGAAGTTATAAAATTTAAAGGATATAAATGAATAGATCAGCCAGCAAACATTGGCCACACACTCACCCTGGGGGAGGGGAAGGGAGGCTGGGTCTGAAGCATCAGGGAGGAGGGAGAAGAGGGGAAAGAAGTAGGTGCAGGTGAGAGAGGAGGGATGACAGAAGAGCAGACGGAAAGGGAATCCAAGGAGTGTGGAAGGCAGGGGGACCATGGGAGGAATTAATTCAGGTGACCAATCTGCACTCACCTCGTGAGAGAGCCTCGAGAGGCTAAGTGAAGGTGTCTTGGTCCTCAACATGCTAAATTCCATGCTAGTATTATTTATGAATTTATTTATATTATTCATTCTTAATTCTAGTATGACATTTAAGGGGAAATTACACCTACATGTCATAATAAATATTATTTTAAGTGGAGAGCTGTAAACACCCCAATCAGTTCCACTGGCGATAGCATAATAATGAGAGAGAGAGGTGATAAGCGCACCAGCAAATGGGAAGATTAAGGATCCATTGGCGTCATCCCTAGCCATGGTGCCTTTGGCCGCCATGCAGTCTCCATCCTCTTCCCTCCCAAGGGGGTCACACCCACCCATCAGGGGGCTGTCGTTGTGGGGTGTGATCCAGCAGAGGGGCCTCTGTGCTGTCAAAAGCCTTCCCCCTCCATCACTCACATCCACACTGCACCTCCCCATGGGGACAAGCCTGCAAACAATGAACACATGTACAGGTGAAAACCTTCTATTTTAAGTTTCATTGTTTACAATGATTGGGTAAGAACTGCAATAACAGTAGAGTGTAAGATTCTGGTTCTTCTGCCAATTATTTCCTTTTGTTTAGTCCTAACAAATCTTTTACCGGGTGACGCAGGATGGCTGAAGAAGCTTTCATCAAAAGTTGACAACATAACACAGATGATCACCTGGAACTCTAACAGTTTCAACCATTGAAACACCATAGAATCTGGGAACCAATACCATAGTTTTTCTTCAGTTTTGTACATTCCTTGGCTTCTCATGCATACAGCCATAGCAAAACTTGGTGGCACTTGCCTGCACGAAGCTTGATGTCAGGGAGAGGAAAGTGCACACGGAAGGAGCTGGGGATGGAGGGGAGGGAGGCAGAGCATGGCAGGCAGAGCTGCCAACATACTCACATTAACCCTTGGAGAGAGTGCATTTGTAATTTATCATTGAAAGTGGCATGAAATTAGTTCATTCAAGGTCATTCCTCATTCTTACATAACTGCCACATTCTTTTCGACCAGCATGGACTATAGTGATCTATAGTAATACATTACATTGATAGAATCATGCTAAAATACCTCTCCCTCTAAGAGAATGAATATTTTAATGTTGGCAATGACAGATTGCACTCGGGGGAGCTGCCTTCCTCCCACCTGATGCGGCAAAGGAGTTTTTGATGATGAACTCTTCCACCAAAAATGGTCTTCAGCTAATTGCCAACAAGTTTTGTGATACCTATGCTCAACCCATTTCATGAACAAAGGCAGTGCCTAATGAAAATCTAAGGGATCTGAACAGAATGCACTAAGTGGGCCTTCTTTTAACATTAACACTGGTTCTAGGTATCCTCTATGAATTTTTTAACCTCAATTAGTGCTTAAAAAATATATCTGTTAGGATCTTCAATTCATTGCTAACAATGACAGTGATTCACTGGTATCTCACGAAAGGGCCTTGTTGATGAAAGCCAGATGAAATTTCATGGCAAGCTCTGTTATATGCAGTATAATCCTAGAAAATGCACTCAATTTGGAATCAAGTTTATAAAAATATGTGAAAGCTCATCAGGTAATTGACTACAATTTTCTATTTATACTTGAAGGAAACCATCAGAATCAAATGGAAATTCCTTCTAGTGAGGCTATAGTGCAACAACTTTTGCATCCTTACTTTGGTAAGGGTTATACTGTGACACTAGATACTGTATTTTCCAGCATATCAGATTGAGTTTTTCCACCAAGAAATCCATGGAAAATCATCCTGCATACTATAGTCAATACCAATGTCAAATTTGGCCCACAATGCATTTTCAATTACACAGTGCTGGTAAACTGAGTTCTGAAAACTTCCCTTTAAAATGTGCACCAATTTTACCATAATGGCCTGAATAGAGTGTGATATTTTTTCCCCATCGTGTATCTATGAAAGTTACATTCACATTGTATTCAAGTACATACTTGTAACTTTAAAAATGTAAGTCTGTATGAGGGGCATCAAAAAGTTCATAGATTCCACTAACCTTTTGACTGTCTCTCGTATTGGATATCTCTTCACACATTTAAGCAAGTGTGTCCTAGTTATAATCATGGCATTGTAAACTAATCGGGTGCTCATTTTATGAAGATACATGGAACAAGCATCCAATATTTCTCATACAAACGCCCAAAAATATGAGAATATAACCTGCGTAACATTTCTTTGAAGGGAGTTGTTCCACGAACATGCGTGTCCAAATATTCTGTCACATTCCTAGGGAAAGATGCTAGAATGCATTGCAGATTTCAATAATCGTACTGAAAACTTCTATTGCAATGATATTCCAGTCGTAATTCATGAATAGGGAATCAGACATGGAACTCGTGGTAGTAGATAGGAAATAAAGTCCCAAGCCGTCGAGAAAATGGTACCTTCAGTTTTGTCCGAAGACTAATGAATTCCACTGTATATGGAACATGCATCTGATATTCGTCTTTTTAATTTGTGCCCTAGAGAAAAATATTAAATTGTGAATAATCATGCTTGCTTTCTCCTTTCTCTATCTCTCAGGGTGTGCGAGAGGATTATGATGGTCGTTTACCTGCCCCATCATGAATTGTTTGCTGCAACCACTTACGGAGAATGCAGGGTCTATTCACTCCCTCGCGTCTTCATTTTCTATAACCCATAGCATTGTGCATTCGATTTTCTTTATAGCCCATGGGCCAGCAAAACTGCACGAGTGTAACTTCTTAGTTTCACCATAAACGATATCATTTTTTAACTCCAAAATGTGGTCCAAAATCGGCCTGAGTCTTAAGAGCTGAGGGTATACCCTTGGCTTAAAAGACACAGGCCGATTCCGGAAAAGTTGAGCTCCGGAAAAATGTGGGGAAAATTTTCGACCATGGGACATCTGAAACAATCATAAGTTTGATAAAAAAACAACAAAATTTCTTCACAAAGACACTAGTAACCAAAGTATTTTATGCACCATAAGGATTATTTGAAAATATTTATTTAAAAATCAATGATTAACTGAAAAATTTTCGTACCAAGTTTTTTTCTGGCAGTAAATTGTAAAATGGGTTTCTCATCCTCGTAGTATAAATCTAAAAAATGTTCACAGAAAGTTCACAGACAATTTCCTCCATAAAGGTGAATTACTTTTGCCTTGTACCTTTCCTGGATCAAATTTAAAATTGCGACCTAATCTTCCATTACTTCTGAAGAAGCATAAGTTGATTTGTTGCTGCTAAAGAATGATGATGAAGCGAAAACCCTCTGCTTCTTTTAAACCTAATTAACCAGTCATTAGTACATTAAAAATATTCTATTTATATACTTTGGACTAGCTCTCACTTTAATCATGGTTCTGTTGGTTTGATCCACTAGTTGACACCCTAACTGATCATTGCTCACTAAACCATTCAAATAGAACCAATTCCAATGCAGTATTCTCAGCAGGTCACAGTTTATTGCTACTTCCCACCATATTTTTTTAATGAGAAGGGGGTCCTAATTTGTCTGCATTCTTCAAAATAGTGAACAAATAGGTGACGAAAGGCCATATGGTACGACAATTTCAGTTTTATTGCTATTCATTCATCAAGAAGCTTCAACAATTTCAAATGTTTTGATAAATCCAAAACTTTTTTCTTCTACATACTACTACTACTCATAATAAAAAAAAACTCTGAAAAATTTGGTTTTATCACTAAAACAGTAGAGCAGTTACTTTAGAGCACCAATTCCTTTTGAAACAAGTCATCCTCCAAAACAACCAGCAGAGTACCCAGTCTCTTCTCCCTTCCCAATTGTACACCCTCCAGGCCTTGGTAACAGATGGGTAAGGAGATGATAACTTGTAGTGCTTCAGGTCACATTTCATTTTCCTCTTGTGGTGACAACTTGATGCACACTAATGAAAGTTTGCATAAATCTTTCCTCGATTTGCGATGCGGAGGTCTTTTTAGCAAATTTAGCATCAAAACTAATTTATATTAATGAAAATTCAGTTGAAGAATTATAAAACTGGACTGGAAGGTTTTGTGTATCGCCTTAAAAACTCAAACCATGCTATATATTCCCTGCAAGTAAATATACAACCAAATATTTAACGTTTTTTGTGTTTGTGTTAGACAACTACTAAATCAATGGTAAGTCATAAAAATGCAGCTTAAATATAAATTCCATATGGGGTTTGTATTCATGTTCATCCCAAAGGATGGATGATGGAGAAGCCATGAAGCTGTGGTTACAGAAGAATTGGTCAAAGTGTTCAGGATATATGTATTCTGAAGAAACTGTCTTCAATAATGCATGATCAGTTTAAGGCACGCATAACAGAGTCAGCAAAAAGCCTTGCTACTGAACTGAAGACATCTTGCTGTGATTCCTTGTGGATTAACTTGTAAATTACAGCCCCTGGATGTTTCAGTCAATAAATCATTCAAGGAATTTATGCATGAAGAGTGGATAAATTGAATTGAGGCACTAATTCATGGCATAACACCGACAAGAAGAATGAAACTACTTTTGATTTCCAGTGTTTACAAGTGGGAGAAAAATTCCTGGCAGCAAATTAAAAGTGAGATTATCATAAATTCACTTTTTAAATGTGGAATCAACCACACACTAGATGGAAGTGAAGATAAAATTGTGAATGAGGAAAGTGACACTTCCAGGGAAAATAACTGTGTGGGTGATTTTAGCAGCAGTGATGATGAATTTCTGGGATTCTACATTGAATAAACTTTGATACAGTTGTTAATTTTTTAATGTAGCAGTGCCATTTTCTTCGTATAAAGTGTTAGCATTAAAATATGTTGACCAGTATTTTTTTTCTAAAATCTAACCCAAAAAATCACAGTGAACCTTATGGGCCAAGGTGCTCCATGGGCCAGGAATTACGGTAAATGATTATCAATCAGCACAATGATTTCAGACCAACCAAATGCAGTCAGTCCACAAGGATTTGTACTATTAATGATTATTAAGATGTAATATTCTTTGTAATAAATGGTAATAGTATAAAAGACAAGAAAATTTACCTTAACCTCTCTTTGAGGAAAGAAGTAATTGAAATAAAATTGATGCACATCAATCTTTGATCAGATTTGGCCAACTTAATTAATGGAAATAAATTCAATTCAATATCAAAGAAAGATTATTTGCACTTCTCACAAGAGATTTCTCCCATGGTAACATCTGTTGTCCGTTCTAATATAAACTGCAAAGTAGAGAAAGAGATGTGACATACCCTTCACTGTCAGGGTCCAAAAGGGCACCACCAAGTGACTGGAAGCTTCCTTGTTGCCATGGGGGGGCCAAATTCTCTTCATGGTCCAAAGTCCTGCCATCTGTTGTTTGTAGAAATTCCTCAAGCTGCAGGATTTCTTCCCCTTGAAAGCAGGAGTAACAGTTACCTATTTCCATAAATGCATAACAGTGCCAATAAAAGAATAGAATCTCCATAGGTTATTCAAATGTGAGTTCATAATTTCATATCCAATCAGGTAAAGCAATTTTCACGTTTTCCTTCAGAAATAGAAATCTAGTCATACTCCAGGTATAACATTGTAGTAATTTTATAGTAACTATAAATAATATATTCAAATCGTACTTCATGAGAAAAGCACGTGGAAACAAAAAAATAGCTTTGTGGGATACTCAAAAAGTATTGATAAAAGCAGAAATGATTCAAACAAGATGGAAAGAATACACAGAAGAACCGTACAGTAAAGATTTTAGACCAGCGAGTTTGGACATGGAAAGGGAATATGATGAAGAAGTGGATAGCTTAGGTCCAGGCATACTAGATTGCTAGATAGAGAAGGCATTGAAGGAAATGAAATTAAACAAGGCTGTTGGGGATTATACCCAGATGACATATAAGGTTGCAGGAAAATTGAGTTAAGGCTGTGAGAACCATGGCAATATTATTAACACAGCCACTATGTTGCAGTAGCATTGAAAAATCAAAGTTGCAATCACAGTGTTACTTAAGGTTGTGGTAAGGTTGTTTTTACAATTTCTCTCCTGAGTTGCTGAAGAAAGAATTATTACGTTAAAGCACAGCCACGAAATGGACAAAAAAAATGGTGAAATATAGGGGCAGAGGGCAAGCTAGAAATGTTAGGAATGCATGGAGCATGTTAGTTCAGCATTTTTAGCCCAGTGCGCTTTCCCAAGAATTATACTGAGGAGAGAGAATACAGTAGGTACTATTTGGGTGCTTATTGAAGAGTGAAGAGGTGTTATTTATTTTCTTTGTGTGTTACTTCTGTCAAGTTTTGAATTTACTTTTTCCTACAAAATAAATCGAAATAAAACATGGTTAAGAAACCTTCCATAGCATTATCAATTCCTCATATTTCTTTCATGGTAACTTTTACCTGTTGTGGACAGATTCTGTGCATTATACGACCCTTATCTTTGTTATAGTTCCAATGTCCGCACGGAAATGTTTTGTAGACCTTTGGTGGAGAAGTTAACTTAACCAATTTTGTCATCTCAAGTAATTTTTTCAAGGGGTCATTGATATGTCAGTGTACTCAACTATTACCAATAATGACATTTCAAATGAGGTTGAAGTGGTAGCTGACGTTAATGTGCAACATTTGCCTGGAGAATTTGAGCGAGCCAGTATTAATAACTCAAGACCTAATAGTCCTTGCTTAGAAGATTACTTATCCATCCCCTGAGTCTTGTTCAATGCAAGAGTTTGCATATATCTCATAATTACCATAAGCTTACATTGCGACCTTACCACAATCTTAAGTTGCAACATTACCACAAGGTTACAGAGCAACCTTGCCCCAAGGTTGGAAAATGTGCATTAGCCACCTTGCACTCTACAAGGGTGAAACATAGCGACTACTTTCACAATGTTGCTGCAAGTTTAATTTGCTGTTTGGGTAATATCCCTGTAGAATTATTAAAGAATTTAGGAAAACATGGAAGAAAGAGTTTTTATGAGGTTGTTCGCAGTATATATGTGGACTACATGACAATTAGTATGATTCCACATATAGCAAAGGTAGTATTCAGGATCATTAATAAGAGTATGGAGAAGACAGACGATTACTTAGGAGAGGATCAGTTTAGGTTTAGGAAAGGTTGGGACAGACATGGGAAGAACTAGACGTAGGAGTAAAAGTAGGTAGGTAACTGATCAAATACATCACATTTGCAGACAATCAAGCATTAGATAGCCAATCAGCCAAGGGTTGCAGTCATTGCTGAGGTAACTAGAGAGCCAGTGTGATTGGTATGGAACGAAAATAAATGTGAAGAAAAGGAAGGTTATGAGGTTCTCGAGACATCTGAAACCAATGATAAACATAAGATTGGGAGGAAATGAGCTTGAGCAGGTAGAACATTTGAGTTATTCAGGCAGCATTTGGACAAAGGTGAGCAATGTGGTAGGGATATTAGAACAAGAATTGCATTAGCTGAGGAAGCTTTAACAAGGAGGAGAGAATTGATGACAAGGACCTTAGGCAACGATGTAAAGAAGAGACTAGTAA
>LYUA01001044.1:151189-161875 GCA_002093875.1 Calopteryx splendens | reverse complement strand
CAGAGAGGGCGAAGCGGCGGCGGCGGTGGCGGCGTGTCTCGTCCGCAGACTTTCCTCGCTGTCGCTCCGCGAGAGTCATCTTTTTATGCATTTCGCCTCTCCCCGCCTTAGTGGCAAAGGGGGCGTCGGTTCGAGCGGCGGCGGCTCGCGCACCTCTTCCACGGACTCGGACGGAGAAGAAGGGAGTCGAGGAGGAGGGCGGGAGAGCGAGAAGCGAACGAGTGGCGGACTCATCTCTTCTCTTATTAAACCTTTGAGGGGGTGGGGAAACAAAAGAAGCTCGGAGAGCGCGTGGGGGTCAGGCGGAGAGTGTCACTTTTCTCACTCCGTGACTCGTGTGAACCGCGTGTGCAGTTGTGCGTAAGGGGGAGAGGACATTCATACGGAGAGAGAACGAGGGGAGAAGATAAGACGGGAATAGATAGGGCTGATCCGTTGGGGGGCGCGGTTGTGTCTCGCCGGTTCCCCCTTGGATGTGTTGTTGCTCGTGGGGAGGGGTCACGCCGAGAGGGAGGCAGCGATCGTCGTCGGCGTAGTTGGGACATCTCCCCCATCTCCTCCGCCTCTTTATTCCCCCGTTCTCCTCCACCCCCCGGTCGGGAGAGAGCTTCCCACCCCCCAGCCTCGCATCGCATCCCGTCGCGTAGACAAAAAGGCAACCGAAGGGGTCAAAAGGGCGAAATCCGCGTGTTATCCACCCTCGGATCGACCAAGGAGAGCGTTCCGCCTCCTCCGGCGCGCAGCCACCGAACTTCGCGAGCCGAGGATCGTGGCGTGAGGGCGCGGGAGGCAGCCGGGGATCGCGAGGCGAGAGAGTCGGACATGGTGTGAAGGGGCGTGGTTTTTTAACATTCATCCCGTCTTTCTACTCTCTCTCTCTATACCCTCTACTCCCTCTCTCCCACGAGTAACCGACGCCTCTGTCTGCGTCTCTCTCCTGTGGCCCTTCCCACCTTTTCCATCTTGGCTTCGTAGAGACCATACCTCTGACCTCCCGAGAGTCCCGGTGACCAGGAGAAGAAAAAAGCCAACTCAGGGGGGGGGGGGGGGGGGNNNNGGGGGGGGGGGTGGGAGGCGAGGGAAGGAGGAGGGAAAGGAACGGGTGTGCGTGACCTGGGCTCGGAAAGGCTGTGAGGCCGAAGAGTGAAGGATTTTTATAAGGAAGAGAAAGGCGATACGGGGGAGGAGAGAGAGAGAGAGAGAGCGGGAGTGGGAGATAGAAGAGACGAAGGGGAATAAACACGAGAGAGGGAGACTGGATTAGCGCAGGAGAGAGGCAGAGCAAGGAGACGAGTACTCTGCCGTTCTTCTCCCACTCCCAAACTGGAAGGAATGTTTGAGAACCTCAAGAATAATACGGCAATCAGCCGATTGGCCCTCTCCAGGTTCCTCTCGCAGAGCCTGTAAGTAAACCCGTCTGTATTCTCTAGTTTTTATTAATGCTTTAGACTTTTAGAACGCTGTTTTTTAATGTGATAAAGCCAGATTTATTGAAATGGCGCGCTCCTCCTAGCGTCCTTAGTAACGCAGAGTTTGCGATATTGATGTACGAGTAGTCACTCCCTCGGCGAAGGACGTCGTAGTTTGTCGCTGTACCTCGAAATGTAGGGTCTGTCCCTCGGGAGTCCACGGAGTGGATTTGTAAGGAGTCCAAGGGAAAGTTAATCTATAGAGAAGAGGCGGACTATGAAATTTAAACCTCACCTCTGATCGGAATTCATCGCGTGGTCGCTACAATAACTTGTCTTCCTGTCACCGTCGTGTATATTTTGAACAAAAAAAAACAAAATACCCTGAAATGAGGCGTTGCAAAGTGATGGAATCTTGTTCAAAATATTTTTTTTGCGATTTAAGAATTTTTTCCGGGATTGCGATGGGTAAGGTAGTCCAGAAGCGTGATTACCCGGAGAGCATTTGCTGTTTACATCAAATTTGTGAAATCTTCGGAAAAATTTATTGTTTCCGTTCGGAACGAGTGAGCCCGATGGCCGATGGTCTATGGTTAGGGTCAAACCACGAGAACGTGTTACTCACGCACCCGGAACCCTCGTCCACACAACTTTTACATTTCGAATCGCAGGATCATTGGGTAGTTGAATCCAAACACAACGGACCGTTTTCCGCCCTCCTACAAGGGATCTCTCACTTAAAGGCTGATTCTGAGCTAAAGGGGCAGGGAGGAGACACGCCCCCTTTCGCTCGTCGTAAGGCAAACGATATCCCGCTCCTTTTCCCGCATGCATCCACTATCCTATTACTCTCGCTCTCTCTCTCTCTCTTTCTCCCTCCCTGCTCTCATCCTCCCTTAAGTGTATCTCAGCTAGCCTTCCATGGTTTCTAGTCGTCCACAAAACCCTCTTCTTCAACCCACCCAAGTCCACGTTTTCTCACTCTCTCGGGATGTCTCTTGCATTTATCTTGGTCACTCCTCTTCTTCTTCTCCAGTTTCGCTTTCACGTTTCTTTTGCCGTTCTCCCAGTTCTAAATTTTAGTTCTCGAGTTGGTGGATGTTTTAGGCGTCAAATTCTGCATGCTCAGTTGGCATTCTGGGTACGTCACATTCAAGAAAAAGCACCAAAAATGACTTCAAAATCATATGGCCAATAATTCCTTACCACCTGACTAAGTTAGCACAAGGTTGGAGTAAAAAATCACCTTATCTGGCAAATGGATTATTTCAGTTTGGTATGTTTGGCAAATCAACTAGTGGCAATAAACTGGTTAGATCGTTAAACTGTCTCAGTTGGTACGATAAAAACTACTCAATTCATGTTGTTTGTGAATGATTAGTGATAATAGCGTTTCCTTTTGATGCTGATTAGTCAAATAGCTGAAAAAATTGGAATAGAAAAGTTTCAATGAGGATTAATTAAGTGTTCATTTACTATGTACACTCGAGCATAGATTTTTCTATTCCATTCCACCTTCGATTCTTCGTGATTCCTCTACAGGGGATGACATTTACCCATTAACCCTTTTGCCCTCTATGTTTTCTTTCTAAAAAGTTTCCATTCGGGCTTTGGAACGTGGCCAAGCCCGCTGAAGTGTACGGTAAACTTAGATGCAATGTCTAAGCCTGAGTCATTTCAAACCTGCTTTTTGATCAACTTGTAAGTTAAATACGGAAAAGACTTACAATATAAGGCCCCATTTCCATGCACTTTGTCCCATAAAAATTGCAGCATTTATAAAAAGAGCATTTTTCATTTTGTTTAATTCCATAGGAATAGGTAATTATTAATTTGGAGTTTTAGGCTATTGTGGGCCGTGGGAAACAATTGATTTAGTGGTTAGTCTTTTATTGTCTCTTATTCTCCTCCCAAAAATTCGTTCATTCTTTCGCTGTGGTTTTTCATTCTTTCTTCAGATCAGGTGTTCTAATCTTTTTTACTTTGATTTTCCCGGATCACCTGGAATTCGTCTACTTTCATTCAGAACATCTCTTTATTCCTTATCATTTGTTGTATCCTTTGTTCGAACTGGTCTCAACTTCCTCCATATATTTGCTTGTTTGCTCAGCCTATTTTTGGCCACCTTTAGTCTGGTGATGGAATTGAAGATTTTCTTTTCCAGTCGACAGTTGCTCATTCTGAAGAGGTGCCCGGCTTCAGTCTTCTCCAGCGTATTGTGTTAGTAATCTTTTCAATCAGCTTGTATATATCTTCATTTTTCCCTTTCCGCCATTTATTATCTTCTCTTTTTTTCTGATTCGAAGGTCTTACTTAAGGATTCCCTACCTTTTTTTCTCTAGAAGTCAATTATTGAAGTTATAATAATGAAATGTGTATGCATAATATCAAAACGATGGTGATGATCTAAGCGCCATGCATAATCTATTGAAAATCAATATTTGTAATAGGTTTAAAGCTGCAACATCTAATGATATTTCATTTGACGTTACATATCACTGTTATTAAAACTAAATTCAGGTTAAATATCGACACATTTTGGGGATCTTTTTATTTCTTCTTTGACTACCTATTTGGTGATTTGGCATCATTAACAATTCGTTCAGTTTTTAGTTGTTAAGTATTAAGTATGCATTAATTTTATAGTATTATTTTAGGATTACTAATAACTTTTGGTAATCGATTGAAATTTTAATTTTAAATGTTAATAATTCCAACTCGCATCTGCTAATGCATACTTAATGGACTTTAAATTACGCCGGTTGATCAAGAGAACATAATTATTTGACCATCTGTAAGCCGAATACCAGTGGAACAGTAACGTTATATAAATGTGTTCGCCAAGAATATTTAATGAAGCTATTAAAATTATGAAGGCACAAAAAATAGAAAGGGAAACCTAATACTTGCGAGGTCTTTGTCGGATTATATGGCGGAACATGCATCAAATTTCGAGGTCGTGTGAAAGAAAACATTTCGGGATATAGAATCGGGTGGCCTTATATGACACAAAGGAAAAACATGCGGAGGTTTTTTCCCGGAAACAATTTTCACGCCAGATGCAAGGTTTTTTTTAGAAGTTTGTAATTGGTATGATAATGAAGAATTATTTCATTCCTGATTAACTCAGTGATCATACCCTTCCAATGTGATGATGCGTGTAAAATGGAGAAAAAAAATATTTTCAAATGGTGCCATTTGGATAGCAGCAATGGAGTAAGTTTGAATAATACCTCATTGCATTCAGTCACTTTATCGAGTACCTATTTACGGTATCATAATGCTGAAAGAAACTTTTATACTCCAGCGGACGTCTTTTTTGGTGCAATGGCATTTATCCTATGGCTGCATGGTCAGTATAACTTCTGCAGTAATTTTTAAAACTTACCGGGAGCCAACATTTGATAGTATTTGAGTTAATCTAAAAAATAAGTTTTAAAATTATATGGCCTAAGTTCGTAATGATCGATAACTCTTTAGCAGTTTTCGAGTCGATAATCAGCGAGCCATTAGTACAGAATTTAAAATTGATTTACAAATTTAAGGAACTAGCTATACTCTACTATTGTTTTCGAATCTGAACTCATTCCAGAAAGTTTTCTTCTCCTGTAAATTATGCCACATAGAAAGTTACGGAAATATCCTCTCCTACGTCATAAAATATTCCGCGAAAAAATTTCTGTTGCTCAGTAGTTTTCTCAATCGAAAAGAAGGTGATGAAATTTTAATGTCATTCGAACTCACGAGATTCACTTGATCTGGGATCACCGTGAGTCAAACCGTTCGTGCATTATGATGTCTCAGAGAACGTTGCAAAAATTAAGCGATTGGTGATTGTTCATTTTGACTTTCCCTACCTTCTGCTACAGACCAGCAAATTGACAGCAATAAGAAAATATGTAACGTAAGTTTCGTCAAAACGTTTGTCATCAATTAGCTTATACAAAGGGTGGATGGGAGGATTTGACTATTTATTGAAATGTCAAAGGTAGTTTATTTCCAATTTTTCCCTATTAGGTATTCATATTTTTCACTTGTGAACTGCCTCCTTTTTTGTCCATTTTTATCAGGGTCTAATTGCAATAGTAATTAATGGCTTCATGAATTTCCACATTTTATTGAAATAAAATTCGTGGTAATTTTTACAATATGTCATTTTGATATAAGAATAATATTTACTGCTTAGAATATTGCATTTAATTCCACAGTGCCAATAGTTCAAATTCTCGATTCCTCTAGAAAAAATGTTAGTCATGAGTTGAACGAGTAAAGTACATACCTATGGACGTGAATAACTTGGTTACCTTGCAAGTATCAGTGAAAGTTTTCTCCATACCCATATTCAACAAATATTTTCTGTATACGAAATGACGTACTTTACAAATTTCAAATTAGTGTATTCAATAAATCTGCTACACACGAACAATTGCACGTAGGAAATTACTATTTGATCAAGAAATTAGGCGTAGGATCAAGGAATTCCGACCTTGGCATGTGGTATTTGACCTTTATTATTAACTAACAGGACGTTAGGGTAAATTTGGCGAGTTCGTTTTTTGTTGAGTAATTTTTAATCATTCTGTAGTTCAACTATTTTTCATACTTCATTGCTACGGTAGATGGAGGTAATATAAAGATAGTTTAAAATTGTTTGCTGAAAGAGTTTCTCGACCGATTTAGTCGTCAAAATAATTGTTCCATGGAATCCAAAATTTTAATTTTCTTCATATACGTGGGCTTATCGGTCATTTCAGGTGTTATCATTCCAAGGAGTTAAAATAATTGATAACATATATTTCCATTTTAATACGTGCGACTAGGATTAGTACTTATGTGAGTCCCTGTAATTCTAGGTTCTCAAAAGGTTTCCTTACAGCGTCATAGAAATTCGTTGTTCAATTTTTTCGCTGCGGATAATTGCTTCATCAAAGAGAACTAATTTACAGGCTGAACGTCATGAAAACTGTAATTAGAAGGGGGTATGTTGCGCATTCCAAGAGACAGATGTTTTAGAAAGCAGAATTGCACCTGCAGTCCAAAACTATTTTTATGTAATGACCATGAAATCCATTAGGAAATGGAATGGAGAGTTTGAGATGAGCCTCGGATAAGGGGATGCAAGTAAAAAAAAGGTTTGGACAATCGTCCTTGTGAGTAATAGTCAACATTTTAATCTGAATACGTTACGAGTAACAGCACATGTGTGGTCTTCATGGAACGTGATGATAGGTTCTTGAATGATCCCACTACTTTATGTCAAATAAGGAGATTAAAACATACACTGCCAGTTTTTAAATCTCTTGAAATTGAATCCACGTTTTTTGGAGGTAAAAATATAATCCGTAGGTATTATACTCCATAAAATTACTTGAGAATTATTTCCTTTTTTAATGATTGTACATTTTCCCGCCTGTACGTATGTAGTAATTTTGTTTCTCTGAAACCAGGTAAAACTGTGTACGTGGATTATAAATAGCGTCCTAGTGCTTGCGCAGTTTAAATTATTCCATGCATCATCGCAGTTTGTATTCAAAGATTATTCAATGAGTTTTAAGTATACGGGAGATTGAGAGAGTTGTGTGCGCTACGTTGTATTACTAATTGCAATATTTTAATGCATTCTTAATTAGTGGTACCAGCAGTGGTTGTATATTGGTACAAATACTAAGATCAGTGCATTTTATCCACTCGCATTCTCGATAATTACTCCAAAATAAGAGTATTTCATTAATTGTGGACGAGCTCTTGCTTTGCACTCCAGGAGTGGTCGAATTTGTTAGAGGACGGAAACTATGCCAGTTTTAGTGAAATTCTTAAAAGCCAACTCGTGGATATGCGAAAGTAGCCGCCAATTAAATACCTCCATCTTTCATAGTTCTCTTTTTCTGCCGTATTTCATGCGTTTAATAACTCTCTGGCATTATTACGAATTGTCCATAAACAAGCCAATAGTCCATGCATGACTTGCATGCCCGTTGATGGGTTAATCTTAAACGACATTAACTCTGCTGTTGTGAGAATTGAAAGATAGGGTTTCCAATTTTACCAGCTTTCGGGGTGCCCATGCCACGTGCAGAATTCCCTGCCAGAGGTTACGGCACCTCACCGGTCAGTTATAGTTCACAATTACCGGCATGCCTCAAGCGACACCAAAGTCTTATAATGGCCAAGGTTCGCTTTCACCACGAAAAAAAATAAGTTTCCCTTCCCAAGGGACTAGTCCTTTATAGATAACACACCGTTGCTCATCTCTCTCCACTGGAATGTGTATCCAATTTACGACTCGTACTGACATACCAAGATACTTAGAACACGTGGAACACCTTATGTAATGATAATAAGCATTGTGGAATACATTTGTAAAAGGGTGTAGGTTTCGTCGAATTAACCTAAAATCAGGACTATTGTCTTATCCTACACGGAAAGAACGCATCGATTTCTATCTGTTAAAAAATCTCATTTCTCTTCAATCGAGAATTTAGCTTCAAATAAGAGTAACAATAAAGTATTCATTTGGTACTGCATAAGCTCTTCTTTATATCTCAGAGCAACGTAGTTACAAGATTGTTTTACTGCAGCTTAAATAAGTAAAAGGAAATACCGTCCTACCCTCATTGCAACTACTAGCGATACATGATAAACTTGACTTTAGATGAACTTTTAATATATTTATATCGTATTTTAACAATAGCAGTGAAACATTTCTTTCGGAATGCATATCTAGGGTCTAATGGTCTCAGTCTAATAGTCACCCATTTTAAAATGCGAATCCAGTGTGAGACGCTTGAAATGAAAAACATTTGACTCCACCAGTCCGTATAAATTAGGACGAGTGCTTACGGGAGCGCGAGTCTGCGATTATACCTCTTAAAATTAAGACAAAGCCATAACCATTTAGTTAGTGAAATGAATACATATATTACCATTAAGCTTAATGCATATCAAGCGTGCAGAATTTTCGCAAGGCGTGGGATTAGACCCTCTAACTGGTTCTTTATCACCAAAACATTTTAATTTTTCCCCTAATATAGATTCAGAAGAATTTCATCCCAAAGGCACGTCAGCAGCTACCGAAAAAATGTTCATATTTTGAAGGTGATCTAATTCTATTCTATAAATATTCATATAATAATGTATTCCATCTAAAACTCAGCGTATATTCCCAAATGGCAGCGTTTGTTTTTAAACACATTAGTTTGACGAAAAATCAATGTGTAAGAATTGCAAATGAAATAGACGAGAGAAGGATAGATGCACCACCCTAAACGCCATTCCTAGAAGGAAATATGAGGTGGGGAGGTAATCGCGTTGGTAAAATATTTTAAGTGTTTTCTATGAATTTTAAAAACAGAAGCAATAGAGAGATTACCGATTATTTTCTAATTGTAATTATAGCATTACTTTAAAGAGCTGAAGATGTTTCGAAGAATAAAATCAACAGATGGGAGTTGTAAGACAGATAAATGATTCAATATAAATTGGTCCATTTGAACAAAGTTTTTCCACAAAAATAAAAAATATTATAAATATTTTGTTAATGATTAGCCAAATGCGTCGTAATGAAGTAAACCTTTCATCGAAACTTCTATTCTTCTAATTATTATCCTTTTTTATCTATCCAAGGTATATTATTGTAATTTATTTTAGTAATCTATTCAATCTTGTATATTTTCTCACATCCATATGTTTTGTGTAAATTATGCTGTTGTCTTCTTTCCACATCACAGCTCTGTAATGGTTAGGTATATTTTAAAATATCCATGTCAGTTGTATTATCGATGTTGTTTATGTACTTCTTTTATTGTTAAATGGACTATGAATTCCTGAACCTAATCTTACGAAACACAGTAGTAAGGAAGTATAGTAAGGTTTTATTAGATACTATATTTAAATCTAAAACTAGAAAAAAATATTATCAGCAGTTGTTCTCTCTTTCAGTAAGTGGGCGGAATCAATATTTGTGCTAATGCTTTGGTGAAAGGAAACCGTGAAGGCATATGTTCCGGCGAAAGATGTTATAATGTGGTTGGCACCCGGGTTCAGCTAGACTAAAAACTATGAATGTCAAAGCATCGATTACACCCTTAGGTATTCGGAAGCTGACATAATCAAATGATGTTACGAGGAGGTTGATTGGAAATCAAAATTATCTATTAAAAAATTTTGCAGCGACAATTTTTTCTAAGAGAATGGTTTTGGAAAAAGCATGTATACAGTGAGGTTTTCCAGAAAATAATTTAGTTTTCATACCTACGAAATTTTACTTACACAAGAAACAGGATTTATCTAGAGAATTAATCTCGAGCATTTAACTCAAAACTTCATGTCAGTCGACTGATAATTCATCCATAGCAGTCATGAAAGACGTGTGCAGGACAAAAGGATTGCTTTTACGTTTCTTTGTCGAAAAATAAAAAATTTCGCTAGAAAAAGCGCCTTCGACAGCTCTCCATTTTCATTACAGAAGCTTCCTTTTTTTGGGCGTATGAACTGAGTTGACCAGTCATCCAGTTAGGTGATGAGTTACGACGACATTAATTCTCAACATTCGAGGCATCTGTACGGAAGATAATCATTCCTTATGGCCGAACAACTGACGCCCGGCCGAAATTTCGAGTCGTAATACCATCAGCGAAAATATTCCGACTCACAGCCCATGATTTTGAGTATGAACCATAGGCAGTCATTCTATCCACAAAAAGGATGAGGTATAGTAACCGAGGAATGACAAATGGGCCGCAACACTTGTTCGGAGCCCTAGGAAAACTCGACAGACCAAAGGTTCATAAGTTTCACGACTACTCGAGGGAGCGGGGTGTAATTAATTATTTTTTCTTTTATTCCCAGCGCAAAGCAGCAGAAGGGCACAACTGTGTCCGCGTTCTTTCATTAACTTTATTATTATTTTCAGAAAAATGTAGTCCCACGTGCCGAATGGCGAAACAATTATCACGGCTGATTGAGAAAAATGGGGCCGGGCGGCCGGTGGACGAGCTTTCATTGCTCGTCCACCAAGAATTGATGCTTGGACGAGTTGGAAAAAAGTAAAATAAAATAAACCTGAAAGTGGACCACCAATCTTCTCTTCACGCACCCCGCCCCCAACTACACCAACACACCTCCCTCACCCCCATCCAGGCCTCCCACCCTTTCCCCCCATTCCACCAAATTGGTCATGTGGATGGCTTTGCGTGCCACAGCTCCCATCTAGCGTCGGGCAACAGGCTGATTTCGGGCCGTCCAAGCAGGGACATTATATATCCCCTCATTCTTCCTG
>LYUA01001044.1:133438-149436 GCA_002093875.1 Calopteryx splendens | reverse complement strand
AGGCCATGGGGGTTGAAGGGAGGGATTGTTTTGGCCTTCTCGTGGTAGGGGGCGCCCCGTATCGATTCCCGGGAAGCGCTGCTGTGGGTATGAAGGAGGGAGTGGGGTGAGAGGGAGGGAGACGGAGAGAGAAAGAGAGAGACGGATGGGGGAGGGTGGGAAATTCGGGTGATATAAAGACGGAGAGAAGGGCAGGCAAACGCCTCTATTGCTCCAACATCTCTCTCACCCCCCATGTCTCTTCCCTCTATCCGACGCTCTGTGCGTGAGAATGAGATTCCAATTACTAGCCAGACGCTCATCACAGAAGAGGAAAGGAGAATTCCCTTAAGTGACAGTTAAATAGAAACTTTTGCTGTTTTGGGACGAGAGGGAATGGGTCGGCGTCAAAGAAGATTTAGTTCCCTCCCCGTTTACTCGTTTCTTTTTTTTTGTCGTAAAGCAATATCTATTTATAAGCATCGCGGATTCAAACCCTCGATAAATCTTCAAATTTATAAACTTGAGCCGATCGAAAGGGGATTTCTGGTTTTTTTTGTACGTTTTTCAGGAGATGGGTCGGCGGAGAATGCTCCGTGGCTAGTGGGGAAATCGCGGAAGGAGGCGGAGTTCCTCGACAGATCGAGAGAACCATTTCCCTCCCGGGAAGGAACGCGATGGGGATGGGATGGATTACCACTCTCCCCCCGCCTGCTCGCTCCTTTCCGCCCCGAACGAGGGGAGTTCAGGACGGTCACATTCCTCCCATCCCCTCCTCCTCCCCGAAGTCGTAATAGCTCCGTGGCAACCGATTACCGATACGCGAAAAAAAATCTCCTCGGCTAGCACTTGAAGGAGTAGGTACGCCTCGCTTCTCGTCGCGGAGGACGCTGTAGCCCATCTGGGAGGAGCATTATTACGCACTGAGGAGGATCCGGCGCGGGCGGAAATGTGTGTGAGGCCTGGTCAATAATTCCGTGAATTGGAGGGGGGAGTAAAAAATGCCGGCGCCTTCGGGAAACTGGAAAGCGATTGGGGTCTCTTGAAAGGAAATCTCCCTCTCTTTTCCCTCCTCCACCTCATCTGCCCGCCCTCTCCTTCAACTCCCCCTCTCTCTCTGCTTCGCGGGGAAATAAGTGCTCAAAATTCATTGTGACCTCTTTCTCGCGTAATGTGAATCCATCGCCTCCATAGGAATGGTCCCACGCCGCGCCCGTGACCGGTCCCAATCCCCTTTCCCCATTATGTCCCGTCCCCCCGATGATTATTTTAAGTCCTCGACCGGGAGCGACGACTCTCGCGGAAAATTCCCCTCTTCCATCGCATAACAACCAGATCAATTCCCTCCCCCTCTCCACCTTGTTTATCCTTTCTCCTTTAAAATATTTACGGCGCAGCCTATAGAAACGCCTACTTTTTTTTAGAATGATCATCAGCAGACTGAGAATAATTCTCCTCACTGTAAAATCCCCCAAGCAATATCGATCAATTTGTCAAGAGTTGCTTTGATGCATTGCTGCAGATATCTGAAGTGACGGAATGTTACTAAACTCAGCTGCATGCATACACTGGGACAAATGTGATTGTTCTCTCTTGGTTGGCTTAGTTCAGGACTTACAAATGACGATTTGAATCGAACTCATTCGCGAAGACTAGCTTTCATACCTGGTCATTCAATAATGAGAACTTTTGTGATCATTAATTTTACCATTGACTCGACTGAATTCATTGCGATTATAAAATGGGCTGAAATATGTTGGGAGCCATGAATTGGAGATAAATTTCAGTATCTGAAGCGGAGAGACATGGATGTCCATGGAATGGAAATTATCAATTTCTCAATGGAGGCGGAAATAATTTTAAGGTGGATTTTTAATAATTCAATGGATTTGTTGAAATTTCCTTACATTACCTTGTAATTGTATCTTTCATTATTATCTACAAATGAGAACCACACAGCCGTGATAATTGCAATGCCAATTTCACATCGGACGAAAAATTATGTCATATTTACCGAAACGTTCACTCTTTCTTTAAAAGCTCCCTTGCAATATTTGACCAATTATTACTTGAGGATTAATAGCATTCTTAAAAACAACGTGTATTATGAAGTACAGGAATAAAATTCTAAGTAGATTACCCATTTAATTATTTATACGACCCTGGAAAATTAGTACGTGATTTATTTTCAAAGGTTATTTAATTATATCTTTGCCTATATTAGTTCATTTACATATTTGTTTAAGTCGAACTATCACATTAATATACTTTTAGAGTAAATATTTCTAAAAAGCAGTGAATTTTTTTTAATCTTCAAAATCTTTTCAGGAATAATTTTTCCTATCCAAAAAACTCTGTTTAAATCGTTTTACATTCTGTTTAAAACATAATGGGACAAAGCACTTATGTTGACATACTGCATACAATAATATGGTTCCTAAACTCTATCGAGTGATCATTATCCAACCCCTCTGCATTAGCTTTAACCCCTTTCTGCCATTTTAATTAGTAATGGAATATTGTTAATTAAACTGCAATAGATAATCTTTCAGTTATAAATTTTTTGTTAACTTTGATTAGATAATTACAACTTAAAATACTGCCTAAACTAATTTCATTAAATATGTATTCATGAAAATGTCACATCTTAACGATGGAATAATGATTGAGATTTGCTCGGTTCGTTTATTAATGTCCTAATATATGAACGTATAATTAGGAGTTTGGTCAAAATTGTCACCGAAACCGGACCATTTGAATATCCGATGTAAATAATTTTTCAGCACGTCTGCTAATGTTTTATTCGGTGTATATTATTTAATGAGTTATTGCATGAAATTCAACAAATTAGTCTTTCCTGCTTTTCGTCTTAAAAGTGAAGCATGTACTTACTCGAAGATATGAATTTTTAAATTAGTGGGGATCCAATTTTTCATGAATTTGTCATTTGCAACTTAGATTATCTCCCAAAAAAAACAGTTTGCATATCTCAGACTCAAATAAGTGAGTGGGAACGATAAATAAAATGAAGAGGGTATACTTTGTTAAATTGTTTCAAAAGTATTGAGGCGTATTCTGACACCGGTTTTCATTTTTGTCGTGACCTGAATTTTGCGTGTATTCCATATATCCCATCTTCCAAAAATGTTGGTTTTCACGACTGGGTGGATCCCACCTGCACTATTGGAACAGCTTTCACCCTCAAAAATTCATCAAATTTAGTGTTGATTTCAATACCATGATTTTTTTGGTGCAATTAGCATGCAGTAAATTACCTTTAGATTACATTTTTTATTTTCTGCTTATTTTATCGCAACATTTTAATGTGATACAAAAATTTGCCCTGTAGGTACTATTAAGCTAACTTTATTCCTTTTAGTTTTTTTTACCACAGTAATTCCATTGAAATTGCTTCTACTTCTCGCTCCGGAGTATTGTATTTTCGCGTTTGGCCTTTTTTTCCGTTGGATCTATCTATTTTCAATTTCCAACGGAGTTTGTGTAACGAAGTTTTATCGTACGCTTAATTCAACCATGGAAAATCAATTGCCTATATGACAACGCTCGAGGCAAGTTTCAAACCCGCGTCTTTCTAATCAGTTAAACAATGCGTTATATAACGAAGCTAACCGAGTTTAATTCGTTTAGGAGAATCGGTTGCTGGGTAAAAATTATGCTCTTGAACATAATTGAATTCATATTGTTGCGCTCATTTATAATAGTGCATACGGATTACTAAGTTTAGCAGATTTTAGCAGAATTATTCACATGAATACCATATAAGGTATGGTATTGGAATTATTTAATTTTAGCATGTTTCCTACAGTTTAAAAAATTTTTAAAATATTCATTCCTTTTATAAGATAGTTTTTTGATGGAGACGAATGAGGTAATAGAGATAATAAAATGTTCTTGAGTAAAAATGAGTATATTAGCTAACTATAAATTGTATTGTTAGAAATCACTGGAGTCAGAATTTAAACTTTTTTAGTTGTATATTGCCCCTAAACGGTGTAAATTTGACTCGTAAATTAACAGGCCTCTGCCAATTTCATAGAATTTAAAAAGTATTTTCAATGTACCATTTTATGTCAGTTTTACTGGTGTGCCTCGACCGCCATAGTAATAATTTTCCTGTATTGACTATATTATGAGTCGGATTTATGAGGATATGTATTGCATGTATCACATTAATTACAAAAGCCATGTCGGAAGTATTGTAGTTTAAAATATTTGGAAAAATTCACGGCTCACCTGTATGAAATGATAATAAACTAAAGTTCAGCAGGATAAGAAATATTTGTTTTAAAATGAAAATGACATTTTACCGTATCAAAAACTCTAGGGAATACCCTCAAGGATTTAAGTTATTCATAAAGTACTCACTTCACTAAGCATTTCCTTTCACGGCTATTCTTTGAGCAAATACTAATTGTTCTTAATCAGAAAAGGCGATTATTTATCACATAAAGAAGAAAATTTCAGTAAAATATTAAAAGAATTTTGAATAATTGTTGGCTATTCCTGTACGGCGTTGTTTAGCATTTTTTACTGCTCGTAGTTCATTTGCAATCACTTATTGTTTTTTTTTAATTCATGTTAAAAATAGATTTAAATGTGATTTCGAATTTTTTTTCAAATTTCAATGGTATATATTTTATTTTTATCGATACTGAATGCATTTTAAATTCATAGTATTATGGAAAGGTGATCGAAAGGGTGTATTAAATGAAGTATGGGTGGTTTATTAAATGAAGTATGGGTATGATGAAATGACTAAATTAAATCCTTTACCAGGTAATTTATAATACTTCAGAGCTGCGGATGCAAGTGATCCAGAAATAATCACTCCAACCAAAGGATAGTAAAATGCTAGTTCTCTGGAATAACTTCACGCAGGCTACAAAAATGAACGCATACGTTTCCGGGAAGATGCTGGAAGTGGCCTTATTTGAGCAGAAATTGAAACTTCACAGAACCTCCAAGACGAGTACCAAGTGAGGTTGAAAATTTGGAGTGTGTTAAAAGAAGCCATTTGAAACAAACAAATTTTATTGAGCTGACTACTATAGAGTTTGTAGATCATGTTTCTTCTAAAAATCCGATTGCCAGTGACTCTACTGTTTGCTGAAGAAGTTGACGAGCAGTGAGGATAAATTTATGGCTGCTGGTTACAGAGTGCTAGATTTGCATAGACACATTAACAATAGCCGATGGATGATGATTACATCGCGAGTTAAATTTTCAAGTCGAAGCAATTATCAAAGGAAAATCACTTTTTAACTGGAAATAAGTTAGATATGAATTTAAAATAAGCAATATTTTATTGATTTTCTTTTCAATTTTCTTTTATAATTCCTTGAAGCATCTCTCCGCTCCTCCTCCATTGAGACACCCTTTGGGAATCGCTGGTCTACTTACACTTTGCTCATCCTAAGAATCGGTTAAAAACTTCTTCTCAAAGTTCTCTCTGTGCACTTAAGAAACGTCATGTATTTAATATGACTCAGTGTTGCCCATTTTTTATCCTCAGTTTTACTTTGTTCCTAAATCCAATCTCTGTTTCAAATTCCTTACGCCGCTAAGTCGCTAAAGTACTGGCTAGCCAAATAGGCATAGTGAACAGGTTTCGATCAATTGACAGAAGTTTTCAAGTGCCGTAAATCTTCTTCAAATCCCACATCTGGCCACATCGCGTCCCATTGCAGAAACCAACTCGAGCGGCGCGTCGGGAGAATAAACGTGGGATCCTTTTTAAATCACAAGAAAATCCTCACTTCGATGAACTAAAAACGTCACATTTCCTTGAGTCGTAAAACTCTTCCTCTTCGCTCCTTTTTTCCGTCAAACCACAAGAAATCCGCATTGAACGCAGTTTGGAAGGATCGGCGGCGGGATTTGAAACTGAAAATATTAAATCGGAAAGGTGACAAATGGAAAATGTTGTGTTTTAAATTTCATTATTTAGAGAGATTTTACTCAACTCTTGTCTACACAAACCGAAAGCGTCAATTTTGAAGGAATGAGGATGAACGACCGAAATGCAACAAGACTTACTCCTCGCTACTGTATCAGCAGCGAAACGGCTACTCCTGAAAGGCCTGAAATGTACGAAAGTTGACAGTTATGAAAGCTATACTTTTCACAACCAAGTGAGATGTGAAGTTGCATCCTCAAATATTCGGAATAATTATTTTGTTCAGCAATGAACGTCAGTGCCCGTCAATTTCTCTGGGGGCTGCCAGTTTCTGGATTAGTTAAAAACCATTCGCATTTTAGCATGCACAAAATGGGCCAGAGAATGACGGAACGCAAGAGCTGGGGAAGAAGGAAATGATAAAGAAGATGAATTTTACACACGCTGTAAAGCTTAAATCCGTGCGCAGCTCATGGTTGCTCCAGTAGCGCAATTGTGTACTCCACAAAGAACTGAAATTTATGTTGACTGAAAACTTTATAGTTTTCAAATTTTAAAATGGAAATCTAAGAAGAAACCTACTTTTGTCCGCACTGAGCATCGGTAGCTTTCCATTGCTCATGTCACTCCCGGTGGCTGCGTTGTTTCAGAACTATGCTTATATCAGCGAGCACGCAAAGGGGTCAGAAAATGAGGGAATGCCAAAGAGAGCGGAAGAATGGGTATGGATTTTACACATATACGCTGCACAGACACATTTCGGAGATAAATGGTCGGAAATCTCTCGTGCGGGTCGGGTGGTCAAGGAGGAGGGCCTCTTCAAAAAATGATGACGAATGGGAGGGATCGTTTGGCTGATGAGTTTCGGCCGAAAGGGATCTGGCGGAGAGTGGTGAGAAGGAAGGAAAACCTAGGAGTTTTTTTATGGAAGGCAGTCGGATTGATTAAAAAAGTATTGAGTGGGGAAAATATTGAAATAATTATGAAGGCAGCAATGATTGCGCGTTTGTGGAGGGATCTAAGCTCCGGTTTCCTCGTTGTGGTGCTCTCTGCGCGGTCGTAAGGGGGGAGGGGGGGCGGAGAAAGTTCAAAACGATTCCGCTCTCGCGGGATAATTCATAAAATCGCGGCATATATTTTATTTCCGCTGTGATTTCCTCTCCTCCCGAGAAACTCATCTCCGTTTTCTCTCTCTCTCTCTCTCAAGAATGAGGAGGAGGGTATAGATATCCCATTCCTCCCCGAAAGAAAAAAATGAGCCTATTTTTTTTTCTCAATTGAATCGGTTTTACTCTCCCCCGCGAACCTGTTGAGCACACATTTCTGGGTTTCTCCTTCGAACGGGATATAACGCTCCTTCGCTCGTGAAAACCACCACAGAATGCCCCAAGGGAATGATAATTGACCGACCAGCGGCTACAATTCTGATTTCGTCTTTGTGAACATGTACTTACCCATGTGTCTCGTGGCTGCTGACTCTTCTACTCACGTTTATCAACGTGCCGATAGTTGATCCCTGCGTCCAAAAGTGCCGTTGGTGGTTCGATTTCATCAACTGCATCACCTCCTCGGGAGGTGCTGGGAGCCTTTTTCGAGTGCCCAGGGTATAAAAAAAGAACACTGTCGCTATCCGTTGGATGTGGTAGTTCCATTAACTCTCCTCCCACACGTCTCTCTCACCTCTCTCCCTCTTCTATCTTCCACTGGCGAATTGGAATTGGTCCATTGCCTCGGATTCAACTTTAGGATCACTCCTTCATTTTGAACGTGGGCCAAGCGGAACCTCGCCTGCAGCCTATTTGTCTGACATTTCATGGAAACGTACACAATGGCGGAAGGGCAGTGTGTGTTCTCTCTCCTCCGGAGTCGGGCGACTTTGAAATGTGGCCGGCATCCTCCAGCCCGAAGTCTGACCACACAAGTTGCCCTCAACCGTTTCCTCTTCGGGGCAACCAATTCATCATTTTGCGCTCAAATGAACCCCGAGCGTGGTCATAACAAGGAACGGGAGAAGGAGGGGGAACGGGACCATTTCGAATTCTTGAACGTTGGCTCATAACTGCCTTTTTATTTATTTTGGTTGTTTTTTCGGAGATTGTTGAGATGTCGCGCATTTTCGTAGAAGAGAGCTTCAGAATAACTCATCAGCGAGTTGAAAAAAACTTGATTATTTTCACCAAGTGCAGATGAAAGTAAAAAATTGAATGCGAATCGAATTGGACGCTACAGCCGTTCAAATCCATTCAACCGGTATTTTTGCTTAATGTCATTAAGATGCATTAATTAAAAATCCGTCACATATTGCTCAGGAAATTATAAGTTCATTTTAAAGTGAAAATGATGACAGAACCATGTTCGAAACTCTTGTTTAATAAGAAGAGAATTTCCTTTTACCTGGCTTTCGAAGATGCAGAAATATATGTTACGAGATTGGGTCTACTGCAGTGAAAATATTCCTTCATCTTCAACGATTTAGAGTATTTATACTAGTTTAAATCACATAGGTAGTGCTAAATGTGAAAATGAAAGTGTGTCTCATGCCCGTTGTAGAAAGCCCTGGTGTGCTAGTACCACGAAATATGAAGTACACTTAAAAACAAATAGTAATCCACAACCTTTCTTTATTGATGAACAATAAATACCCAGATATCTAGAATGTTTTTCCAAGGCTAATATTTGGTAGAATTCGGCTCAAAGGTTTTGCACCAAAATCTATAAAGTAAATTTTGAAAAATATTTGTATTAAAAGAAGATTCCCATTAGAGTAATAGTTAATAGTAAAGCAACATGCATATACATTTAACGAAATATGCATCTTCAAAAATACAAGCTATGGTTTTCAAGGAAGATATTACTACCACTGTGATGACAATCAAGTCAGAAAGAGAATGGCTTCGTTAATGATTTATCCTGAGCCATACCTTTATCCATGAAGAATACTACAATAAAACTCACGCCCATTTTTATAATTTACATTCACATCATCATCAATCATTGCTCCTCATTTTTATCACTGAAGTTGGATTAGAAGCGAGACATGGTGGCATTTGAGGTCTGAAGGAAGACATTATGGAGCCGAATGGGCATCGTTTTCAGCAATAATCTCTAAAGCCATAAAGCGCTGTATTTTTCCGGTGTGGTGACCAAAAAAACTTGTTAATTAGGAACCCTCTCTCTTCTCTGACGCCGACGGGATCACGGGGTGTCTACTGCTGATTTCGGTTTCATTTCTGCCCACAGTTCAGTGCCCTCCTCGTACATCTATCCTTCTTTCCGTCTTCGCTTCTGATTAAGGAGAGGAACTCGCCGAACTTTCGCGTTCGCGCCAGCGCCTCTTGTTTGCGGGGTTGATGATTTCACGCGCCAAGCTCCCAGTGAGGGAATCCTTCGAAAGGAACTCATAAGAAATTCATCGAGAAGCCCCTTTGCCTTATCCAAGGGAAACTAAACCCTTGTTGGCGTAACCGAGCGAGACACGAGCTCATCCAAACGGACACTTTTGTCCAACGCAGCTGTTACGTTTCCGTTCAGAGTTTTTGTAATTAAAATTCCTATTTATCGCTTGTCTCATCCCCAGTATAAAAAGTTAATAACAGTACACCTACATTAACTACTTCTTTGTTACCAGCGTTGGTGGTTACCGATTCCGGGCTTGGTTAGGCACAGCTTTGATTTCATCTCCGTCTCCTCTCTGCTATCTTCTTCATAGACATGTATTCTCTTTCTCGTCTAGGCATATCGGTTTCATGTTTCCCATCAAGGTTTTCCTTTTTCTTCCAAAACTGAAAATGTACCGATTGGTCTAACCGTCTTTTCACTGTTTCCGTACGATTTCTCCTTCCTCCGCGCTTATCATAATTTCGTCGTTATACTAGTACTTGTAAGTAATTCATACAAGTAATAAATTTTCTTCAGAGTTTAATTACGTGCGTAATCAAAATTTACTGGAAGATGATTGCGGGCATGGAACCCACCGAGAGTATTTGAAAGCATAATCTTGCCATCAAGAGAATTGGAGACATTCTGCATTTGAGTGTAAACATATATTTGAAATTTTATTCACCTCTGAAAACTGCATGACTTTCCTTAGAGCAGTTTCGTTTTTTTAATATAAGTAACTTTTTTCCACTTCGTAGCTAATGGCACTTGAAAATGTAGAAATATTTGCAGTAACGATTCACAGTGAAAGTTTCCTCGTTGATGTGCTTGGAAGGCTTCCCGGCCTCAAAATTTTTAGCAGATCCGAGCCACGTAAGCGCGTTGACTTCTTCACTGTCAACCCTGAAACAAAAAATAAACAGTGGCTTAAAACGCCGTCTCAGCTGGTGGTGCACTTTTACCCATTTTAGGTTCGTTTAACTGTTATATTCACAAGACCAAAGCGTATTCATATGTTTAATTTAAATGAACGCACTTAGTTTTAGGTCGCCTTTGTTGTTATCCCACACTTAAAACATTAGGCGGTTCAAGAAGCTTCCTAGTGCTACTTCCTAAACCTTCTGGTGTCGCCCAACGATACGCCATATGCTATGGCGAAATATGCCACCAATCATCTTTTTATGTAAAGGTAGTTTCAGCTTCAAAGTTACTGGAGATTTTTTTAAGGAATCGAGGTGAATTTTCGTTTATAATTTTATGCTAAACTACTTTCATAAAATTTTCTGGTCGTAGGGTGCTAATATATTGAGTGTTTGTTATGCGGATTGAGATGCAAAATTGGTAATCATATACGAAAATCATATTCTGACTCAGTACAGTATGAAATCGTTTGTCAAAGACTTAAAATTCAGCCAGTAGTTATATGCTATTAAGTTGCTAACTACCTTAAGGAATTGCGTGGAGATACTGAAATGTATTAAAGTAACGAGTGAAACGATAAAATTTTCTTGAAAGTTCTCGAATTCCCCCGCCTAATTTCCGTAATTTAAGCTTACTCGAGCAGAGGTTTGATGAAAGTAATAAATTTTGAGACGAATAAGTTATTTTAATTTATTAGGTTAAGTTATACATATTTGGAGTATATTAGGCCATGGTATTATTTCTAATGGGCTATACCGTTTCATTTTCGACAAATTTTTTATGTAAAATCAATACAATCGAAGGTTCACGGTCAAGGCGGAATTATTTAAAAATATCATGAAGTAATTTAAAGGATCCAATAAATACTTGTGTGTAAGTGCGCATTCTTATAAGTACGATGAAATAATTCGTTTACAGAATACCTATCTAATTGCTTATTTGGGGAAATGATATCCCAGCAAGTAGAGCGGTCAGTTATTCACCGGAGGGTTGCGGGTTCATACCTCCAAAGATAAGTATGCCTCTTGGACAATCCCATCTGAGATTCAAGCGATGGGCGATTTTGTACGTTCCAGAATTTCATGGGAAAACGATTGGTGGCACAGGGAAACGATCTGGACTTGAATGTGAGAATATGTGTTACGGTTAGGCCGTGCCCTCAGTTATCGGGTTGATTGCTGAAGATACCTATTGCTTTGATAAACTCGTTGTTACTGAAGTCCCAAGTATTAAGTTCATTGGACTGACCCGCAACCCGTCACCTTGCAAATGCATGACATAATTATCCTTTCTAACAATAGAGCGATGAAACATTCAAGGGAACATGCTATTTCTCGTTCGCTAGTTATTACATAAAAAATGCTGCGATCGTATTGGGTCACTCAGGAAACACTCCTTTTAGAGTTGATAAAATACAGAGAAATGCTGCCGGGTTCGTAAAAGACTGTCGTGGAGAGACTCAGAATATTACACAAGTACTGCCTACTATAGGATAGGAGCGCATAAACACTCAAAGACCACGCCTGATTGAATTTATTACAAAGGTGCCAATCATTATATTTTACTTGCACAACGGTTCATTATTACGCGAAAAATCCACAGGCACAAAACAAAAAGAGATAAGCACTAAGAAAGTATACACCATTTCCCTTTAATGGCTTCTTCCTCTTAATCTCTTCTCATGGCTAGTACCTTTACATTCCTTTTGACTCCCTTGCAGCGGCTTGCGTGGTTTTTCGCAGATGCAGGCGTAAATTCTGCACAGTTAGAGGGAAATTTTGAAATTGCTCTGTATAATTACTGATCAATCTAAAAATGTTCTAATTATAACATTTTAAGTAATATTTTGCCCTCCCTTTGGTACTAAACTTGTATTCTAATGAAGATGCCAACGTATTACAGAAATGATTCAATCAGAAGAGAATCATTATGATTGGCGGGAAATCTTAATGGAAGAATATTGAAATAGAACTGTCGTTAAAATATATGACTACTGAGGCTTAACTTAATGGTTATGTACTTCCCATGCTTAAAGGCAAGTGCCTTAGTGCAAATAATGGCAACATCATAAATGGCGTTGTTTTTCCTGTGGTAATTAATGCGTATTGGAAATTAATCTACTTAATCAAGGTAGAGACCCATCAGAATTTGTGCTCCTATGTTCCCTAACAGAGAAGGTTTTGATTTCCCCTCACCTAATTAGCTCCATAAAACAGAAGCAGTATGAAATTCTTATAGGCAGCGTGATCTGCAGGTGTCTTCAATCGCCGATGGATTGCTTTAGAAAATTTGAAATAATTGCCTCTAATAGAAGAAAAAATTATCTCGACAACTATTGGCCGGCTCCCATGATATCCCGGACCCATCTCCGTGATATCATGGAACCATGAAATGAGAATCCCTAAATTTTCCCGGCATCCCCTCGCTTAATTAACTCCATCCTTAATTTAACTAACAGTCTTTGCTCGTCCTGTTGGCGTCTTTCCCCTAATTACCATCTTCCCGGCCCGTCTGAAACGATCGTGACGTTCTTCACCGTATTTTATTAAACGCCTCACTGCCTCTGCCGCCGGTCCCTCAAATCCCTCTTGGCTGGTGCCATTCCGCGATGAGGCCTCCAATCATTTTTTTCTACATCCGTCGGTATCAACTCCATACACGTATCGTGGAACCATCCTCGTTGTCGTCATAGTCACTTTTATGGCGTGTCCTTAATTTAAAGTTATCAGCTGCTCAGTCAATGATTCTACTTCTGCCGCCAACATACTCTAAATACTATTAAAAAATTGTTCTTAATTCTGAAAATTTAGGTATATTCTGTTGTTTCTGCTGGATAACATTAGTTAAATTGTTTAGCTAATTCAAATGAATGTATATAAATAAAATACATGACCTTTGTAATATTTCAACATCTTAAAAACTGTGTCGGATACAATTCCAGCTACTCAGGTGAGCTATTACCTACAATATATTACATTATTATATCCTGCACTGAAACGCAATAGAATTATTTAATTACCATTTGTCGGGGTTGAATTATTACATATAGTTCTAAAAATTGCATTTTTCAAGATTTCCCATGATCATAACAGTTCTGAAAAAACCTAAGGGCGATGACTATATATTTTTATAACTGCTCTCTCTAGTTATTCAACTTTTGTCAAGCCCCTTCATTCAAGAATTAGCAGAATGAAGGCGTTTCATAATGGCAGGCGATACTGAACTCTCATTTTGAATGCTCTAAAGTTCTGTTTACGCTCCTTTGACCACACCACAAATCTTGAACTTGGTGACAAAGTGTCAGGTTTACCTCCGAAAGTCGTTTAAAATTTGAAGGAAAAGGAGGTCAATTTCAAATGATTTGAAGGCTGCCAAAGCGAGCATCGGGAAAAGAGCAGGAGGTCTGGGGGAGATTTAGCAAAGAAAGTTCCGCACTTGAGGCGATGACTCTTATCGTTGACACGGTAGCGAGATTAACGTCAAGAGCCTTAATTAATGAGCTGCTTTTCGGGGAGTAATTTGATTAGGAGACGTCAACGGGCAGGGACTCCCACACGTGCGCCCTTGCAAATTATTGCCTAATTTATAAGGGATGAATGCGACGATTAGATCGTCTACTCAGCTAAGCTTAATTCTAGTCCCGTCCCACTCCCACCTCTCCCCCACCCCCCATCCCTTCCGCGATCGCATCATCCTAAATAATCAGCTCCCCTGATTAAATTTGCGACCCCCAGGTTAGAGAGGTTCGGCCCGGCACGATGACAGGCAGGAGTAGGTTGGGTTCCGAACGAACGACGTATCTGTTCGAAGGTTATAAACCTTGTAACGTTCTCTTCCAAGCCTTATCGCCGCGTTTCGTTTCCCGCCCTCACGTTCCGCTTACTCATTCCGAAGGAAAACCGTTTTCACACTCTCTTTCTCTCTCTCCCACTGTGGGAGCTCGGTCGACGAGGACGGGAACCGAGCGGTGCTTCTCCTCAGCCCAGCGAACCCCCTGCGGTCGGCCGGACGCCCGTTCGTTCGTCGCCCTCCCCCGCTGACTCTCGTGCGATGCGAACGAGGGGAGAGGTCGTTCCGCCCTTCTCCCTCGCCTCCCTCGCCGCCGCCGACGCGACGGCCGTCGTGCGATGCGGCGTAGTACTCTCTCGCGGCGCAGAGCCGAAGGCCATCGGCCGGGCGCGGTTGCGGGAGGGCTCGCCCGCCGGCCACGGGCGGTGCTTGAGGGGGAGGCGCTCGGTCGGGGGTTGGGAAAGGGAGGAATTCGTGTTGCCCGGAGCACATTGGAGGGGGTTGAGAGGGGGAAGAATTGTGTTTTGCGCGGCCCGGGCGGAGAAAGGGAGAGGCTGGTTGAAAGTCGAAGGTGAAAGTTTTTATTGGCCCGAGGAGGCACAAATGGTCCATTAATCCGGGTGTGCTCGCTCTAACGATAGCTATACCTATTTTCGAAGCCGCAGGTACAGAATTTAATCAACTGCGCCCGCTCTTCATGCGCGCATTCGGGTATTTGGCGATGCCGGACGGCCTACTTAATGTTGTCGGCATTTGTGTCAACTTGCGTAGGGAAATTCGTAGGACAGTGAATGGTAGGGCAGTTTAAAATGACAAGGCGTGAGACTTCAGTCTAATATTTAACTTCGAGAGCAAATTCTCTACATAACACTTTCCCCTGTGTAATCAGCTCTTAATTAAAGAGCTAAGTGTCTCTTAAACATTTCTATTGTGGGTTTTGTAAGGCGGAATCGTTCCATAGAGAGTTGATGGTCCAGTTGTGATGTTTTCTTTAGATAAAAGTGGTGAAAAATAAGCATTTCACTGTCACTGATTTTTCTGACCACGTAAAGTAGTAAATTGTCAGTTTATAGTGGAACTTTATCGGCACTAGAATAAAGACATATACATTCAAGCATCAACAAAAAATGACAATTAACAGCAAAATAAACAAAAGAGATAATTTTATCCTTAACTATTTATGAAGAAACGGGAGAGAGCAAGGTCAGTAAATACGTTGGAGGAAAGCGAAAAAGGGTCAATTCTGACAGGAAGTGAATTCACTAGAGAGGAGAGGCGGTAGAAAAACGAACGTTTAATTAGTGATAACATGGCAGTGGGCATGTGGATTAATGAGTGTGTACGGGAGGTCATGAAGGTACTCTGAAATTGGTAAGGGAGAGCAGTTCAGGGTATTTAGTGAGAGAGAGTTAAGGGTGTTAAAATTGAATTTTATATCTGATTTTAACCATTTGGTTAGCAAGTTTACAGGTTGACATTGAAGACAAAATTGTCTTTGGACGCGAGGACTCGGTATTTAACTATTTTAGCGAAGAAATTGGCTGTGATTTTGAGTGTAGCAAGATGGTAGGAGCTGACGTCGACCAAATGGGGGAGCAATATGCTAAGAGCGGAAGGAAATAGTAGAAAAATATAATTGTAATGCTCGTGGAACACTTTTTTCCGTGAAGCGGGAGAGGAGGCCTTAGAGAGACAAAGCTTTATTTTTAATTGCCTGAATATGCTAATTAAAATTAAGTTTAGTATCTGTTAAAACTCCCAGATTATTTAGTGACAAAACACGAATGAGAGGGATAGAGTCAATGGTATAGATGAAATTAATGGGGGATTTTATTTTAGCGAAATAGACAGCACTAAATTTTCTCGTATTTGATTTTAGTTTAATTGCCTATATCCATTCAGATATTTTGTTTAAAGCATCCAGAAGATTGTGACACACTGCAACATTATGAATTTATTTAAGTATTTTACAGTCGTCGGCATAGAGTAGGATGTGGACTTGGGGGGGGGGGGG
>LYUA01001044.1:52052-64823 GCA_002093875.1 Calopteryx splendens | reverse complement strand
TCGGCATCCACCCACACTCTCGCCCCCCTCTCACTCCAACCAAAAGCCGGCCGACCGACCACCTCGCCTACCTCCCGCAATCTGAGTGTAACGTTCGCAGGGGCAACTCTTGGAATTCGAATTAGAGGGAAACCTCACGGGGAGGGGGTGGTGGGGACTGCAGGGGAGGGCAGCCGAAGGAGTGTTTTTTTTCCACTTTCCAGACAAATATGGAGGAGATCGGGCGAGAAAAAAAGGATTCTTTTTTTTCCTCCCCCGGGGCATGGGGGAATAATTTTATCTTGTCCTTCCCTCTCTCCCTCCATCTTCCTTCCCCTTTGCTTGGCGCCCGCCTTTGACCTTTGAACTTTTCAATTGTTTCTATCAATTCGCCCCGGTGTGATTCAAATGGGATCGGCCGCGGGGGTCGCCGTTATTGAGTGGATTTTTTGGTGGAGGAAAATGTTTCCCTCTTGCGGACGTTCTGGAGCTCGGCCTCACCGCCCAGTGTCGGAGTCAAGGAGTCAGCGATCGTGCTCGAGAGGGGTTTTTCGGCGAATTTCTTTTTTTTCCTCTGGTTATACGTGTCATAGGTCGAAAAGGAGCAGTTGTAATATCATTTTACTACCCCAAAATAACCTCAAGTGAATCGAGAAATGAGTGTTCTTTTCCCCGTGGAAAAATTTTGCTTTACTCGGGGAGTAAGATTTGCCAACAGCGACAGGTGGCAGGGCTCCTGACCTTTCTAATGCATGTGCGGTTTCCTTAGCCACTTATTGAGCCAACTCCTTTCGAAACTGTTTTTTCTATAACACTTCTCGTTTTCTCTCTTATCCTCATGCAATTGAAACGGGGAGGAGCTACCTGCCTGCATTTTTAGTTTCATCCTTAAAGGGAGTGTAGAGGAAACACTCAGTAGCACAGAATTTCCCGTTCTATTTTCTGTTAAATCTAACATTTGGATTCCTGTTTACCCCTAATCTTGCAATTTTCATAGATAGAATTTTTTCCGTCTTTATAGTATCCAAGAATTATTTTTTATCAAACTGTAGGTCTTTAATTAACACACGAATCCTCTATCACTGTGACGTGTGATAAGCGTCAAGGCATAGCATAGTTACACTAATATATGGGCGATTAATGTAACTAAAAATTAATATTATATTTTACTATATAATTACTCTTAAACCAATTCACGAAATACTGTTCACCTTGATAGGCTCATACTCTTAAGGTGGCATGAGGTTAATAAAGATGAAGAGAAACTTTCCTTTAGATATGCACAAGTAAATTTTATGAGTTTACCTCATTAAACAGAAATATAAAAATCTAAATTTCCAAATGAATAAATAAGCCTTTGAAATTGTGTGTAACATTTTTGAAAATTCCAGGAAATAATTTTCTTGGAGGCAAAAAAGTCCAGTTTACATAGGATTCCAATACGATTATATTGTTTTAAAACTTTATTATTTGGCCAATTGGATACCTCACAACCAATGTTGTCTTATCCCTTGAGCAACATATTAAATATATTATTCAATTCATAACTGAACGAGAATGGAAGTAGCAATAGACGCATTCCGGACTCACAAGCTCATATTTAATTTACCATTTATGGATCAGTTTGACTTCCCAATTATAGGACAGTGAAATACGTAGCTGTTTACGCGCCTTGACCAGTCAACAACAACAAATACGTAGCTATGATGAATGGTTGCTTAATTTATTTGAAATTTACTCAAGCTTATTTTGCCCTCATGAAACTTATTTGTATCAACGGTTAATTAAGTAATCTTGAGTATGTCTATTTAACTTAAATTCCGAGTATGATTAGTGAAGCTACTACGCATACAATTCGCAGACAAGATTTAATAACCATGTCTTGAAAGGCGAGTGATTCGGAATGTTTTACGGTTGGAGGGGGTATATCATTGATCATATGTGGACGATTGATTCCAACCGACGAGCTCCATTACGTGGGACGCTTTCAAAAGCAACAGTCGGACGATCCAATACACTTTACGCCATGGCCACCCTGGAAATCGCTTTCAGGGCCCACCGAGGCGGAAGGGAGACGGTAAGCTCCCTCCGTCATGGCATCGGAGAACGATTTTCAATCGCGTTCCATCCCACGGAACTGCAATTGATTCAAATTCGATATTCGCGTGGACCATGGGAGATAATACTGATGAGCCGGGCAGCGAGCGTACTCATTGTTGAGGTTGTGTTTGATTGGAAAAAATATTTCCTAAAGTATAAATCATAGCGTTGCAGACTGGATCAATGAGCGAAGATCGAATGATTAAAAGCACGTCCTTACATTGAGAGGCAGGAATTTGCTTTTGATTCCTAAGTATCCTTCCACTCTGGGAACAAGAATGCATTGTTTCTAGGCAGGAATCGACATTGTGTTTCTGTATGGTAGCTGATATTGTCTTAGAGAGTTGTATGCCGTTTAAAATCTCTCATTAAATTCACTACCCGAGTATAATATCACTCAATAAGACAGGTCAAGTTAACCTTTTTTTGGATTATCTGATTTATTTGCTTCCATTATAAGTCACATAGGTCCACAATAAATTAACCATATTTTCCATAGACTTAATAAATGTATAGCCAAAAACTTATGGGCATAATTTTTACACATTACTTTATAGGCAAGAATAATAGTTTAAAAGATAGTGAAAATAATCATTTTTCGTTGAAATTTTGGCATACAGCTGTGTGGGTAACCACAAGTTTATATTTAGAAATTGTTGTAGTTAGTCCAACAAAATAATTTGAATGTACTACCAATACCATTAATAATCTGCAAACATGAATGCATGCACGTGAGAGAGTATGTAAATATATGTACATCAAATTCACCATAAAATCTATGGAGTTACGTCGAACAAATGAATTTTTCCCAACGTTGTTATAAATGCCATGAATGGGATTCGAACTTCTGAACCAGTATCAGACTAACTATACAAGAATTTTACTCATTTTTGTCCACCTAGTATGGTAAAGGTGCCGAAGGGTACCATCAAAAATGTTATCGTGTTTGCTCTGAGAGGAATTTATTTTCCATTATGTCTTCTTTCTCCAGATAAATGCTAACCGGATATGGACCGGTAAATTAGCTACGGAATTTTCTCATATAAATCAGATTGCCACAGAATTGAGATGCCGTGGTAGCTTAGCGATTCGAAGCATTTGCCTGAAATGCCAAAAATGTGTAGGTATTTCAATTCCCAATCTAGATGGCCATTCTTTATAAGAACCAGTTTCGCAGAGAAAACCACCAGCGAATTAATAAAAATTATAATATATATATAAAGTTATTTTTGTTGTTGACGACTTAATATTTTTATTTTTTAATTAACTTTCCAGGATATTGGTCAAAAATAATTTTTTGTCTTATGCCAATGTTTCAATTTATAAATCATCCTCAGAGCTGAATAGTGGATATAACGTATTGAGATAAGTAGGCAGATAGGTAATTATTCAATAGATATATTCAGTTCCATTTTTTCCCACTAAAAAAATAACGATGCATAGAAAGAGTAATACACCGTGGTAATAATAGTTCCAACTTAAAAGCGGAAGCTGATGCTAAGGGTAAATGTACAGCTTGGTGATTATCATTAAAGATACTTATAGGTTTACAGGTTAAAGTCAGAGTAAATTTTAACATGATTAAAAATAAGATATCCTACTATTTTCGTTCAGATATTGAAACTCTCCACGGCTACAGGGTAGGGAAATAGAAGCAAAAATAAATGAAGGAGTTTGACAAGGAAGTAAATATTTCGAGCACTATTCAGCGTATATTTGGAAGCAACAAATGAAGCGCAAGAAGTGGGCTTTCAAGGAATAAGGTTAATGGGAATAGAAATTAGCAGACGACATCGAAGTAATAGCAGAGAATCTAGGGGAGCAGCAGGCATCATTAACTAAAATGGATCAAGTACTTACAAAATATAGCACGAAAATAAACCTCAAGAAACTAAAATCGTAGTATGTGGAAGGTAGAACATTCAGACAAATGTTGCGTTAAGAGGAGAGAAATTAGAACAAGTTGAATCATTCACTACCTCGGAAGGGGTATAACTTGAAATGGAAGGAACTCACCGGATATCATTCGGGGAATAGCTCGCCAAAAAAGCAGTTTTCACGAAGAGACAACTACTATGCTCAAAGGCAGTAAGTTAACTGAAAAGGATGTATTGCGAAAAATAAATCGTATTAAGTAGGTCACTCTATGGATCAGAAACATGGACCCATGGAAAAGCAGACCTGAGAAGAATATAAGCCTTGAAAAACTAGTTCTGAAGGCGAGCGCTGAGGATCATATGGGCAGATTATTAAGAAATGAAAAGTATCTAGAGGAGTTTAGGGGGATGAAACAATATGGAGCACGATAAGGAAATAACAATGAAGATGAACTGTTTACACCTTGAGTCATAATGGATTTGCTATGAACATAACAGAAGCGAAGATGGCACGAGGAATACTAAATGACGCATACGTAGGTCAAGCAAAGAGGGATGTTAACTATAGGACCCCTCGGGGCGTAAGAGAGCAATGGAAAGAAAAGAGTCGAAGGCTGCCGTCAACCAATCTTCAATGCTGGAAGGAAGGAGAATCCATGAAGTATGTAAAGTACTGGAATTATTAAATTCTGGTGGATTAATTTTACTTTTATTTAAATTATTTTATACTAAATCATGCCGCAAAATATGACTTTGGTCCTATTTATGGACGATTAAAAATTTTATTTACTCATTCCACAAGAATTTCTGCATTATTTTGTTGCTAATTAGTGGTATTCAATACTTATTCTCAAAAAACTATTCTGACCCTACAAATGCAAATACGCTAATATTCGTATACAACTAGTGTTTTTTAATGGTTCATATTTAACACAAGCTATTTCACTGGAACTATGTCCAGATTTTTTTTAGTTTCTGTATTATTTAAGCACACTTTTTTAATTCTTGCTGTCATTCTACATACTGCATACGTACGATCATACTAATTCAGATGTTATGCCAAGATCTCTTTTGTATTTGAAGTTTCCTCGTATAAAACAGAATAAATAAAAGTTGATTGAAATTTGATGCTTATCTCCTACGCTTGATGTGCGTGAAACGTAAAATGTTAGAGCATCATTGAGGAAAGATTACGATCTTAGAAAATCGTCTACTATTTTAAGCTAGTTATCCCATCTGTTATTTCTATGGATCATTGAATGTAGCGTGCAGTTTACAAATAGTCTTTCAAGTATTTTCGTCTCCTTATTATCATTTCCTTAATCGTTCAATGGAAAAAACAGATGCCTGCATAGTAACAAACACGTATATTCCAGATCTTACGTAACCGCTCCCTTATCATTATAGCGTCGCCATATTTCCCCATCGCGTCTCTACCGCTCATTTCCTTTATAGAATCATGCCACGTTATGGAAAAATATGACACTATCCCTATCAAAATACTGTTTTCGTTTACGTAACTCAGTGGTATCAAACATTTCTTATGTCGCACCCATCACGTCTCGATAAAATAAGTGGTCATCACTAATAAAGTACCCCAATCCCAGCAGTCAGTACTCCAGCCGTTACTTCCTTCCTTCCGTCGCTCATCATTAGGTGTATTCTCATTTTTTTCTTTCTTTTTTAAGGAAAGTGAGATATTTTACTTAGAAGATCTTAATACAAAAAATGTAGACACTAGAGGTATTTCTTTCCCACGTGGAAAAACCAATGGTCTGTCGTGCTCGAATTCTCGGATGCGGGAATCCTTTCCATCTTGGAGAAAACCGGTATGACAAATGTCAGAGGATCGTTGCCAGAGTTTAGTGCAAACTCCCTTAAGCCGGGATCCCACGGGGAGTTTTCCCCTGCGTTTTCTCTGCGTTGAGCCTTGCGTGCTGTCTTGGGATTTGCTGAGCGTTTTTCGGCGGAGAAACCGTGAGTTTTCTCAAGATCAAACTGATTCTATTTTTCGCTACGTCCTGAGAAGCGTGAACTAATTAAGAGGGGTCCTTTTTTGCACGTGATTGCAAAAATTTTGAATGAAGATAATATCTAATATTTGAAGGGAGCAGACGATGGATATTAGAATCCTTTTTTTCATCTTTGGGAGAATTGGATCTTTACGTCTGAATATGTAAACGAACGAATATGGACGTAATAACAATAAATTACGCTCCCGTGGTGGATGGTATGTTTCATTCGAGTGCATTAAAGTTGAAATGAGAAAATGGTACTATTTTGGGGCCCCGAAATAAATTCACTCTCCAAAAACTGTTTTTTTAAACACGTAGCTATTTAAAGAAAAATACTTTTATATCATCATTTTGTGAGTTACTTGTGATTCATCGTAAAAAGAAACATAAGCCGTTACACGATTGAGGACTGGATATGCTCATGATGAGCGTAAACCATGATAGAGCAGTGGTTTAGAATTGAAAGTTGTTGAATTTTGATTTTCTTTGGTATTATTAGGTATGGTATGTATGACGTGGTATTGTAGCTATAAAAAAACAGATCAAAGTTCGCCTGGCATTGCCACCATTGCCGTCATAATTTTTCATTTGTTTCTATTTGGGAATCGACTCTCTCTATTTTCAAAAACAACCATCATTCCATTCCATATTTTCTTTGTCGTTCTTCTCCCATCGCGTAAATAGAAGAATGAAACTGCACTTAAAAGAGATCCTTAGAATTATTTGCTAATATACGTGGCTTTATGCCTTGTTTACATCAACCACTAAAATTTACCTTCAATTGAACTCTCTATTAACAATATTAATAGAGAAGATGTCACAATATTTTTAATGACGGTCCACTTAAAATGGACTGCGGACCCACATTCCTTTAATTGCCAAACGGCAAATACTATATGGCCCCTCCCGTAGTTTTATATGCCGAACGGAAAAGATATGTACCGTTTGGCAGATAAAAATTAAATACCCTAATAATTTAAATCCGGCATTTTGGACCTACTGATGTAATTTAATTCCGGCTCTTAAAGTTAAGCCAAGAAATTCGTGCTTTCTATTTAATGGAATTTCCGTCATTTGAAAATCCGAAAGAAATTTCATTGATCCTCTATAAATACGACAATATATTCTTATGTGAACTATGGGAAAAATAAGTAATCCAGAAGACAATAAATAAAATAGGAGTGTGTTACTCATAAGTACTACATTAAATATATTTGAACTAATACTGTGGTAAAATCATCACTGCGACTTGTTTAGGGTTTTTTTTACCAGAGCCCATAACCCCCAAATTTTCACAAAAATAATTGTAATGCAGAGCATAGGTCTTGTGCAACTACAGGAGAAAAAGAATCGCTAATAAGTAAACACTTGCATAGCTGTGGAACGGAGATTTTCCGAGGTTGCATTTCACTTATTGCAGAGGCAATTTATCAAAACAATTGAACCCGAGAATCGTACGAAGTGGGTCAAAGCTGTAACTATTTACATTTTTGCAAATTAAATTACAGTATTTTCTTCTATTTTGCTCTTTCATATTAAATAGATATTTTCAGATTGGTAACGTCATAAATATTTGGAAAACTTTTAGTTCGTATTGTAAAAGAACACTCCTTCACGAAAAAAGAATAAGCATCGTCTAACTGTGTTTACGTGCCAAACTGACCTCAAGGCATCTATGCACGCAAGTAAAAACGCAGGAAAAAAAACTTGTGACCCCGTCTTTAAGATAAAATTTGTCCTGGCTTGAATATAATCTTTAGGTATTATAATTTTGAAAACTTTTCATTCTCTATAATACGAAGAAAATTTTAAGACAATTTATTTTTATCAGTTTGCATGGACACTAACTTAAACTTTCATATACCTCTATAAATATATACATATCTCTCCCTTTTCCCAATAATATATATCTCTCCCTTTTCTTCACGATTTGAGTCTAAAATGTTCTGCATCATTTTATTTATTGATAAATCAACCAGATTCTTTCCAGAGCCTTTTCATCTCTAATAATGAAATACGCCATTTACGGGTGCCAAAATGTCGCTTGCAGATGCCGCCAATATTTTTATGGACTCACTATTTGTGGCCAATGCAACAGGTTTTGCCAATGAGGCGGTCATTTAGACGATGATTTTTGGAAGCAATGTACCGCGGGTGTTGTTTTTCGACTTGGAAACCGTGTTGATAGATGCTCCCAATTTTGGGAGCAAGAGTGCGAGCAAACGCATTGTTGGCATTGACAGAAATAACTCTTAAATATATGAGCGTGAAATCAGCCTGCCAAGGGTTAGACGAACATTTTTGGTCTTTTGTCTCCGTATATATTGCGGCAATTTCGTTATCATGTTGGCTAATGCAATATGAAGCACGATTGATCGCCGAAAACATATACTTGAATGCTGCCATTTACAAGTTTATTGCCATCTAAGGATGTCTGCCAAAGTTCCTTTTTCATCTCGTTCTGGTTTTGTCGAAATATTACCATTTTCTTTTAACTAAAATATCTCGCGAAATTTATAAACACACACAGGTATGGACATAAGTGCTTGCACCGACAGAGAAATAACCATCAGGGAAATTCTTTCCCATTCCTCTCTTTTTTGATTTTTCACTTTTACCTCCCGTCAACGTAATTCATCAGAGAGGGATTTTTACTCATGTTCTCCAATACTTTTTCCTGGTTTAACATAACCAACTGAATTTTTATTTTTGTATCTTCATTGAGTTGGAGATCATTTCTATTTTCTATTCGTGCGCAAAAGAGAAAAAAGCACTTTAATGATAGCCGCAATACGCATGGGATACGAACAGTCAAATATAAGGGTTGTACCTACTCTGCCCTTGATGATAAAGGATTGAGTTCAGAGAATTATAATTGCGACATTTTTGTCGATGTAATTACTCAGTGGGGTTTACCCTCCATTAGACCATTCATTTTATGCGATGATCCCAAATGAAAGATTAGCTGTGATGAGTTCTCGGACTCAGGCAGAACAGTTTTCTGAAACTGTTTTTAAAATGCCTTCATCGATATTACTTGACCTCACTGCAAGCACTGTAATCACGAAAATAGAAATATTGTAAATAAGATCCTTTGACAAATTCTACTATTTTCCACGCCAAAAAAAATCCATCTCAGCAAACGGAAAACTGACTCAAAGAATCAGCATTATAATTTTTAGGCGAGGAACGCGAGGCACATTGTTCTTTTATGAGAAGGGAAGCCCTGCAACAAAAGGTCCACCGACTGGAAAGCGGGCAAAACGCAACACATTTACTCCCACAAAACGAGGGATGTATCAAAGCAGAGGACAAAGGGTCATTAATGGGAAAAATCTGTAAAAAATCTCCTCATTTTTTGAATAAAGATAAACCTCAGTGCAGGTAGAGACGTTCTCCGTCATGTATTATACACAACTGCAGCTCGGAGTTCGTTTCTCGCAAAAGTTTTCATTACAGCCATAGCAGTGTTCAGGGGGTGAGGAGGAGAGAAGTGGAACTCCAAAGCTACTTAGAAGTGACCGGGAATGATTCATGAGCGACAGAGATTGAGAGGAGGGGGGAGGAACGGGAGGAGGAGGAAGCTGGTGAATGAGTCGGGATGTGGGAAAAGGAAAAGGAAGAAGAATTTATTGGAGATGGATTTGCGCTATCGGTTCCACCCAGCGTCAATAAATAAGGGCTAGGTGGGCGAGGTGCGCGAGAGGGAGAAAAGTTGTGGCCCCGAGGCAGGCTGTATGCGATAAAATAGCGTAACGTACAAGACTGGAAGTCGTCGAGCGAGAATACGAAAAGGAGTATGTCATGTGTGAGTGCGGTGCCATTTGGTTTCCGGTTTCTGATTGAAATGGAACAAGATTAGCAGCCATATTTCCTATGCTATTTCGCCATTCAATCATTGACAATATCACACGTCATAAATCAATCTTTTTCATCGTACTGCGTTACATTGGATTTCTTGAAAGATTTATGGAAAATATTACCTGCGTCTCACAGAGGCATAAAAGGTGATGAATTGAGGAATTTTATAATCAATTTTGAGAGGCGGTGGAAAAACACCAAATTACGAATCAAAATTGGAGTTCATATTACGTTTGACACTGATGGAGACCTGTTTAAAAATATTATATGTGATGAATGAGCAGCATATTCTTCCAGGGGACAACAAGGATATATTCTTAAAGTAATGTTCACCATATTAAGGCGTGCACAAATATCAATAAATAACACGAATGCAAGTTAAACATTTTGGAGGGCCCTGTATAAATATTATTCTCTCGTAGGAAATGATAAAGATACAGCTATCATTCGGATCAACAAGATGAAAAGTTGTCGCTAACCGTCAACATCCAAATGTATTACATACCTACATAGATTTCGTCAGAGTCAGGTAGATATTCATAGTCCAGTTCCATAACATTTTATGGAAACGTTTTGTGTGCAGCAATAATTTCCCCGAGTATAAAATTAAGTAGAAGCGAAATTTTGGGCCTGCTCTTACAGCATTTTGGGTGCCATACGCACTTGGATTTATTGCTTTTAAAATGGAAGGGAGGGCCGCGGCGCTGAGCTGTCGAAAGCACGCTGCTATTAATGACCAAAACTCATCCCAGCAACCTAAAAGGTAGGAAATGGTGGATTTACTTTTTTTTCGGTTTATCACTGCACTAACGGCACGGAATATTTTGACAAAAACTTTTTCCATTTTATATCGAAATTCGGAAATTTATGGTGGCAAAAAGACACGGGTACACCCGCGTTGAAGGGATTATTTGGAGACCCCTGGTTGAAATTAGTTTACTTTGAAAATTGCTTTGGGATTTATTTCAGATTGTGGAAATATATCTTTCCCCAGCTTAGCCCCATTGCCAATTGGACGCGTGCCCCTGCAAACTCTTTGTCAGGGATCGCACCTAGAGAGGGTCTAATCAATCTCTTATCTTCAGCATCTTCTTCATTATCAAGATTCGCACCAGCTTCCTTTTCTCATGATTAATACATCGAAAAAAATCATCTTTTAACTTACTTATCACTCGATTTTGTGTTAAAAATCTTATCATGATTGATTATTTCGTAGATTTTACATTGTTCCCATCCGCACTTATTTGATGACCCCACGCTCTCCATATACTGTTGCGTATTGTTAGTAAAGTTAAAAAAACTGTACAAATTGGCAAATTTCACTCCATTTCACTTCACACTTCGAAACGTAGACCGCGTAATTAAAGCGAGCCGTGGTTTACGTTTCGACCATTTAGTTTCATCGCCAGGTGAAGAGGTCGAAACCGAGGTCGTTCAATAAAAATCTTTAAGTTGAATTAATCAAGTTAAATCATACCTTCTGTGGGGAAGAAATTCCTCAAAGTCAAAAGCCTGAGATCGTTATTTACGGTAATCTGAATAAATTGGCTTTTGTTTAATTTGACTGACGATAATTCAAACGTCGACTTATCTGCCACATAAGACGAAAATCTTTAAAGATAACCAAGGGGAAACTCCAATGGCCGTAACAATATTTTGTTTTATTTTATTTACATTCCATATTTACTTTATTTATATATTAGTGCCATTGTATTTCCCCCTTGGTTATCTTATTTTGTTTAATTAGCTACATATCTTCCGTATTGCCTTCTCAGATGTAGTCAAAAGAAAAGTGTCTCGTGCCTCCATCAGATTCTCAACATGCGGACCAGCGCAACCTAGCGTAAACCCTTATCTCCTCATGCAGATAACGAGTGTCAAAGACTGCTCACCAGACCAGTGATTAAGGGTACGGCAGCCTATGAATCAAAGGATCGGCCGCGCTCACATATTGATTTTTGCCCCCTCTCCTCATCGCAGCGCGACCCCTGACCCCGCCCCCTCTCCACTCATTCCCCATCCGCCCCTCAAGTCCAGAACAGAAAAATCATAACTTCGTCCCTCACGGCGCTATGATGTCGTATCCCCTGGCGTAAACATGTACCTACATTTACGGACGCGCGAAGATGCATTCAGCAAGAGGCTCGGGTGGGTGTGGCGTGCAACTGGAGGGGTAGGGGCGGGAGCGGGGGGNGGGGGGGGAGAGGGGGGGGGGGGGGGGGGGGGGGGGGGGGGGGGGGGGAGGAGTGGGGCGAGTGAGAGGTGGAGTGAGGGGAGGGAAGGAGAGAGAGGATAGTAGGGATGAGACTGGGGAGAAATATGGGAGGCGAAATAGATGAGAAAGAATTTCAGGAGGGACGGCCGTGGGATTTGAGGTGGTCGTTGGGTGGAGGGGCGGTTGGGACTGGTGACGTTCCCGGCGAATGGAAAACTCTCCGGGGGGGGATGAGTTTTCGGGGAGGGAAGGGAGAGATGGAGGTCGAAAGAGAAAGTGAGAGATTTACATATTACATTTAGTTTTTATCGCGCGACCCTGGATAGGACAAAAACGAGGCTACCCACCCCTCCCTTCCGCTGGTGTCGTGGATATTCAACATTTGTAGATGCATGGAGTGCACACGAAGCTAAGAATCCTTTAGCACATAGGTATGCAAAAGATTACCTAACTACGATGCCGACAATGCATGAGTTGGGAAGACGGACACAATAATAATGAATAGCGTTCAAGTGTCATTGTCACGAAAAGGAAATGAAAAACTAACACAGAACTACAAGAAGTAGTGGGAACGTTCCACGTGCCTAGCGGTAATTAAAACCAACAGGCTCAGTTTATACACCTAGGTGCGTCTCTGAATAAGCAGTTATAACCGTTGCAACAGTTGACCAGAGGGGGATATTGGGGCAGAGGGGGATATTTGGGCACGAGGGCAGACGAAAGG
>LYUA01001043.1:269592-281639 GCA_002093875.1 Calopteryx splendens | reverse complement strand
CGTAAGAACGAAAACTTCGTATAAACGTTGTTTGTAATAAGGAGAGTCTAATGTATAAGCTAGCCATACTTAAAAGGTATCATACCCCATGGTAATCCAAAGATCATGATCAAATGTCAGGCCTTGATACGTGATACCATTCCTTACTTCAGTGGGGAAGTTTCTGAAGTAAGAGGGCAAAAATTGTTTACAAAGCACAACAACCAGCTCATCATAGGGTGTTGCTAAAGAAGGGCAAAGCATAGGTCATCATAGTAATAATAACAGCTTCAGTTATCATGGACTGTAATCACAAGTTGTGCCATCAACTATGCATATATATTGGCTGGTTGGAAAAGAAAGTTCAACTAGAATATGTGGATAAAATAAAAAGCACAATGAAATCAAAATTTGTATCCTTAAAAAAAAATTTTCTTCTTTATATCAGCTACAAACCATTATCTTCAATTACATTTGTTTGTTACCTTTTATTCCCTTCATAATATAGACTATTATCATCAGGTCTTATTTCTTTTTTGCCAGTATAACTATGTTGTCTGCAAACCATAGCATGCTTATCTATTGACCAGGTATTCATATATGTACTTGGTTTCATGTGTTGGCTTCTTGATGCATTCAATAGAGATTAAGAATATTAATGTACATCTCTATCTGTTCCCCATTAACTTATTTTAAATTTTGAAATATTGAACATCCCATTTCTTGTATTCTTGGTTTATCTTAAATTATTTTTGCTGTGATGTTTGCTTATGGGAGAATGTTTAATATAAGCATTTCCTTTTTCCCATTACTGATTGCCCCCTCCTGATCTGTTTTCACATATGTTTTTTTCTGCATTTCCAGGGGAAAATATGACTGAAAATGAAGTAAAGTGTCCAAACAAAGATGAAGTGCAGATTTCAAACTCCAGTAATAAAGATGAATTGGATTCTGAAACAAAATTATCAAAATCTATAAATAAAAGTGGACCTGAGAAACGTAAAAAAATTACCACTCACCTTGTTGCTGCCAGACTTGGTACTTACAAAGTTAACCAGGCCAAGCGTGTCAAAGGTTCAGATCTGCATGTTGTTACACCGGATTGGTTATGGTGTTGCGCAGAACGCTGGGAGAGAGTGGATGAGCGTCTCTTTCCTTTAAATCGGTCTACCTCAGCAGATAGCACAAAGAAGTTCAAAAATATATTCGGTGATGTGCAGCCAAAACAGAGGGACATGGAAGACAGTATAAAGGCTGGTGTTAGTAGTAGGAATGCTCAAGAAGTTAATTCTTCAACAAACCCATCTGTTGCTGTTAGTAGTAACAATAAAACTTCATCAAGCAAAGTTTGTGCATTTGCCACTTATGATCCGGTTACAGGTAAAAGAGTGAGAAAGGAAACCACTGCAACAACAGTGAATGATGTTAAAACAAATGTAGGCACTATTGAAGAGAGGAGGAGAACCCCTAGTGGTAGATTTATGGACACCATCAATCCCCTTCTCTCATTTTCCTCCGAAGATTTGGCCAACATGGAAGATGAGGTTGAAGAGGGATTGTTTGATGAAGAAGAGGATGAGACTGAGTCAGATATTGAGGGCGTGAGGCAAGAAGAGGGACTGAATTTTGATTGCAAAAAGTCCAAAACAATTGAGGAAGGAGAAATAAGATTTCTGGGTAATGGAGGTACGTTGTTATCAATATCAATAATCACTGATACAAAAAACTGTGGTGGTCTTACTGATAAACATTTATATTGGTTAATCTTTAGTGGGCCCATTATTGTTCAACATTATTTTTGTTTGTCGATACCAGACAAATCATGCCAAAGGATGCTTCTAAGAATGATAGCCACACATTTCTCGCATCCAATTTGGGTGTTCTTTTTACAACTTTTCCTTGCCTCTCTTTAATTAGTATTCTGTTCTATAAAGCTTGAATACTTTCATTCATTCTGTTAGCAATCCTTTTGCGGCCATTTTTCTCTATTAAAACTTGACATTGACCAGTGTTAACAATGCAGAGATTGACAGAGTTATTGCCTTAAAAATTCCCTATTTTATTCCCTTAGATTTAGACATTTTGGTTAATGCAAGTTGCCATATGAATCCTTGCATAATTATTATTTATAAACTTTCTTTCATAGAACTAAAAGAGGTATTTTTTTCTAGTCTTTGTAATAATGTACAATGTGTTTTGTTTTAAACAAATTTATGCCTGAAACTAAAATTATTATTCCATAAGATAATATTTACTTCTTTAAAAACCTTTAATTGCCTGTTTAGAAAAAGTAAAAATACAGTGGAACCTCTCTCTAACTGGCAGTAATGGTCCAGGAGAATATGTCCTTAAGTTAGAGGTGAGCGCTTCATTTTTTCCATGTTCATTTTACAGCATGCACATTTTAGAGTAGGGTTTTGAGGCAACTGAGAAAAATGTCCTATTTTCCATAGTATCAAATCTGAATAATTATAATGAAATTAAAATTAACACAAAAAAACATTTATTAATTTTCATAAATTGTAAACTCGGATAGAAAGGTTGTGCATCCAACATATTCTTAGGCATAAAGAAATCATTAATTTTGGTTTGTATATCTCTTTTAGTTACAAATTTTTTCTCAAGATTTTACTTGGCATCAGTGAGACTTATGCCTCACTGTTGCCTCTTGAAATACAAAAATGCTTTAATACTTCAATTTGATTCAGTACACCTGCATAAGATTTCATGATCAACTTCAGCTGAAGACTCAGGCTCACTTTCATCCATTGCTCTGATTTCATCACCTCCTATAGTACTTTTAATAATTTTTGCAATGTCCCTTGTTCTCCACTGTTCACAAATTGGAATCAATAGACTCATATTCTGCACTTTCAGTAGCAATTTCTTATGGTGAACAGTGAAATAAATTCTAGCATAACCTCCAAAGGGCACCAAAAACAATCTGAATGCTCACCAAGTAATTGACGGAAGAATGATATTTGGAGAAGTCCACAACTTACTGGAAGTGGGTGATCCTTTAAAAGCCTATTGTTCAAGCGCAAGTTCCCCACAGGAGAAGTCTGCAGCTAATTGGCTGCATATAATTAATTAGAAAACCCTTTTTCAAGGACAACGGTCCAACCACCTGGCATCAAGTGCTAATGCCCCCTGAGGGAGGGATTAGAAGTTTCAAAAATGCATCCATCAACATCCTTTCATTCACTCCCTCAGTGTAATGTGTGTTATCTTCTCTGGTTTGTCCATTTTCCCAGCTTAGATGTCCTTTAGTGATTGTATCCATATATAAGAGGGTTGATCCTCACAGAAAAACTAAACATAATTCTGCTAGGGAATTAAATACTGTCCAAATCTGGGAGGTGTCTGTGAGTGGAGAATAAAAATAATAGAGGTACAAGTCGTGAAGCTTTTGTATCCAGGTTATAGCACATAGCCACAGTACTAATGAAACTGAAGGTAATTTACACCACAAAGATCATATTTTGAATGCCTATTGCCATGTGGTGTTACTCTAACTTTCATTTTTAGGTGTAAATTCTTGCTCAACTAATATCTGACACTTAAACCTAATATTATGTTGGCATATTAATACAGTAATTAACATGATTCTATTATTAGTCTGTAGTTTCCTTACACTATGTATCTATTTATTTTTTGTGAGAGGTTTTAATGTATACAATTTTGTTTTCACACAGGTAAAAATAATCGTAAGCGGAAATCATCTCATATTTCTTCAAGTGGGGAAAGGGAACGTGTGGAGGAAGGAGACATAGCAAAGCATTTTACTACAGAGGATCAGTTGAGAGACTGGGAATATGATGAAAGTGTTGAAATGGATGATGGAGAGGAAGATGATGATGATGATAAAGATTGGAGTATGATGGGTGCTGCTCTGGAAAGAGAAATAATGGGTGATGAAATTGAGTGAATGTTTTTTTTATGAGTTATTCCAAATGGATTGCCAAAAAACTGTCATCATAGAATTATCTCACCAGAAATTGAAGAGTCAACTTGGAATAAGTCGTTGTGTGATGGTCGAATTGCTATTCCAATGGTTCCTCAATTGTAAAACTAATGGTGACTGATGGCAACACTAAGTACAGCGTCAGGTATTAAGTTGTCTATCATTAAATTCATCCTTAGTCTACTCTGCAGCAGTTGCATAAGTACAAACTAGATATTTTTTTAATAGTTATAAGTATATTAATGTGTAAGATTAGCTTAGTGTTTTTTGTAGCCATGCCAACAATCACATGAAAAGCATATTTTAGTTATGCACTGAAATTTTTATTAAAGGTTAAATGAATGCATTGTGTGATCACGTTGTATGACTGTGAAGGTTTTTCGATTCATTACACCTTAATGAGTGAAAGGGAAATACTACATTATTTATTCAGCCCTCCAAATTTTGAGCATAGGTCATTAGTGTACATATATAAATATATAACTATAACCTCTATATTTGAAATGTTTGTTGTGTGTTGCATTACTGTACAGTGAGTAAATGTTATACTCTTGACCATCTACTTGACCGTATCAATACCCTTCTCTCTAATTTATTGTTTTATATGAGAGTGGACATAGTTTGACTGGTCAATATCCCTTGTACATATGTGTATTTTGAAAATTCATGGTTTCATGTGGCATTATGCAAATTCATGATTTCTTGTGATCAATCGTGTAATGTGGGGAGTAGTAATTCACTGTTGCTGTTTCCAGTTTAAATATTATTAGCATATATTTTTCTGTGAGAAGAAACTGTCATGTCATTATTTTATCTGTTGACTAGTTACACCTACTTTCAAATGCATTCACTCCAATATTTTTACCTTTTTGTCTCCAAGTGATGTTAATGAAATGATTGAATAGTTGATTTATCATTTATAAAATGAAATTTCCAATTTTCATCGATATATATTTTTGTTTTTGAAGGAATGCCAATAAATTAATTTTGAATTCCAAATGTTGTTTTAATGTAATTTAGTGGAAAAAATACTTGGGTAATGGGTATCTGGCATAAGTGGTTGGAATAAATGGGTATCTGGTAGGTATCTCACTTTGTATTATTTTGTGTTAAGTATTTGTATTAAGTATTACACATTTTGGGGCTCTTAATCATGCAAAGGATAAATGTACATTGAATCTATCATCATGATGATAACCTTCATAAGTATTTATCTTGGTTATGTTATTGGCTAAAATAATTTGGGCATGGAAGAATAAATTAACAAAGCTAGTTATTTTTCCACAGTTTGGGATCCCAATATTTCCTCAGTGTTAACATAAGTGTTCTGAACCTTTATCAAAGTCTCTTTGTGGCTGGAGGGAATCTCACCATAGTTTATGTAATAATTGTGTGGAAGTTATTTTCACAATTTTTTATGAACCTGTGAACCATATTTTGATTTTAAACACCTTCCTTAAATAATCCCCTGGCACCCCAGTAATTTGCTTGCAAGTAAACAGCGTAAATAAGCTTAAACTGTAGGAATGTATTAGCATTTAATTTAATCAATCTAGTCTATGAATGATGAGATACCTATTTTAGTTAATGGTTCTAAAATTGTCTTCTAAAAATGTAAGTTTATCTTTTTTTTATCATTTTATAAAACTATACACTTTGAATTATGAGGAATTTCATAGTTTTTTTTATATTCTATATTTTTATAAAAATATAGATGATAAATTATGTTCCCTGACTCATAATTTCAAGCATCCTCAATCTGCAACAAGTTGCATAAGTTCACTAAATCAAGGGGCAACTATTATACCATTGAAAAGATAAAATAACAGGCTTTCATTAGAAATTTAAACAATTTCACATTAATGTGATTTAAATATATTTTAAGGTAAACTATTTCCTTCTCAAATTAATAATCAAAACGATTGTGCCTCATCTAGGTAATGGATGGTAAAAACAAGACATTCTGCATTGAAGACAAAAAAAATGTTAACGTAAATAAAACATTTTGGAGAAACTTGAGCGGTAAAAATTGGATACAATAATTATTAATGAATAGGAAAAAAATTAACTCAACAAGAAATCTACAAAGGGAACTCATAGTGAATAAATATAACATTAAACCGTCAACGGAAAATTAAAAAAAAAATAATAATTAACAAATTATCAAAAACTGCAGCTAAAATTTTTTTTGAATTTAAATATATGTTAAAATTAAATTATTATTTTTGGTAATCTACTGGTTAAGGTAGGTTTCTGATGGGCAGACTCCTATCGCAATCGATAAACATGGTTGTCTCGTTTCCTGCACTAAAACCACGAGGTCACTCCATTTCAGAAATTATTTTATAGTATTAAATAAACTATTAATACATAATAGTATTTAATACTATAAAATTATTTCTGAAATGGAGGGACCTCGTGTTTTTAGTGCAGGAAACGAGACAACCATGTTTACCGATTGGGAATGTCCATGAACATCATCCATGAACAACTCTCCAATGGCATAGCTAGAGGGGGGTGTGGAGGGACAGTCCGCCCCGGACAGCACTTCAGGTGGGCTGCATATCCCCTCCCTCCGGAGAGATAGACTTTCCCTCGAACCCCCTCCCCCCCAAAATTTTCATTTCTACCCCAAAAGAGATAGTAAAAATGAAAGGTGGGTTGGGAGGCAAGGTTCAGGAACTGCCCCTGACGGCACGATCTCTAGGTACATCACTGCATCATGTCAAGGAGATTGACATTGATCACTTAAGTATGATGGCTCTAACAGCTCGCAAATTCCCATTGTGGTCCAGTTGCGAATTTTCAATCATTATTGGATCAATCAAGAGTGTAATGGTGATAGCGGTTAAGCTTGATAAAATGATGGAACATTTGGAGTCGTTACTTTCTCACAAGTCCATCAAGGTTGCCAATACACCCACTCATATTCGATGCATGAATTTAAACTCAATTGTCCACGCCTTTCCCTCTTCTTCCCTATCCACCACTATCTATTCAAAGGGGCTGCCGTGGCTGGGGAGCCAGAAGGGGGATGCGAAAAACTAATTAATTGCTGTTCTCATGGTACCTGCTGTTTAGTGTCGTTCATACGGTCCACTTGAAACTCTACATCAATTAGAACCTAGGGCCACTTCTCCTTGCTGACTTTTTTTTTGTGTTGAGGAACCCAAGATTGGATTTTATTAAATTTAGCACCGTCTTCCGAGCAACAACATAGAATGCAATTTACACGTGCAAAATGTTGCAAATGAAGATGATGGAAAAATCCTGAATAAATACTTATCGACAACACTCAATTGTGGTGCAATGTATTAACGTGCACCTAACTCCCTTCGTGGATATTTTTTTTACGTGAAATTCTCTGCATTACAACGTGGATGGTTTGAAAGAGCTCTCAGGTGCCAATGGCTCTTAGAAATTTATTTCAAGGTTGGTCGAAATTTATTTCCAAGGAGGTCGATGAAAAAATTGAAGCCAGGTGATATATCCCAGAAAAGATTCCGTACTTCATTGGTATAATCAACTGTGCCTCAATCCATTGGAGTAGCCATTTAAGAAATATTTTAGCATTAAAACTTATCAAGGAGGGGAGCATGAAAGGCACTTGACTCGTGATGATGGGATGCCAGAAATGGAGTGATGGTTTTCCAGTGAGTAGAACCGGTTTGATTATGGATGACACCACTGTGCACCCTCAGCTAGACCCAAGCTGTATAATGTTTCAGGTACCAAATCTTGCTGGGAAACAGCTGGCGGTACAGTGAAAGGAATTGGCCCCCCTGCCTGATGTGTGAATTTCATATGCATTGTATTGGGTGAGCTCTGCTCTCTCTTATCAAGCCAACCTTCCAGTTGTTTGGTGTTTTTTTAATACAACACTTAGATTGATGATAGCTTTGGTCCAGGCAAAGCCTGGTCCAGGTCTTGGCAAAGAAGGCAGTGGGAAAAGATAAAATCCCCTCAGGGCTATTCTAGGGTTGAGGAATAACTATGGAAGACATAGTTATGCCTCCAATATTGATCCCCATTCTTGAAAAGGGTGAAACTGCAGTATGTGATGACTATAGTATGACATTTGGTTTAATTTTGATGCAACAAAGGTATTACATAAAAAGTACCTTTGAGAGAAGGTGGATTTGAGATTAAATAGCTTTTAAGTGAAGATCAATTTGGATTAAATTATGGGGAGCGGAGCATGCTATGGCATAGCAGAAATTTTAAAAATATAAGGGAACATTGAACTTGTATCAAATATGAATACCTAAAACTTAAGAGTATTCATAGTGGTCATCATCTTAGGCTTTCAATCATAAGATTAGTAGAGTGCGGACCTTCATTCTTCCCCATCCAATGCCAATACCCCCGCTCCACACCAGGTCTTCCTTCTTCCATCCCCCTTTATTTGGCCTATATATTTAACTCTTGGTCTTCCCCGTGGGAATTTTCCATTTGAGTATGTTCCTTACGAATCCACTGTGTCTCATGGTGTGAACAAACCATCTGGGTAGTCTTTTCCGTATGCTCCATATAGCCTTTTTCTCTTCTGTACACTTCTTTATTTCTGACTTTATCACTCCATTTGATCTTCAGCAATCATCTGCAACACCAGGTTTCAATGGCTTCTATTCTTCTCTGCTCTGTTTTTCCGATGGTCCATATCTCTGATTCAAAGAGGGCCACGGTCTGTACAAATGCTTTGACGTATTTCTTTCTTGTTTGTAACACAATATTCTTTGAGCATAGCAGTTGCCTCATCATCATAAATGCCTTTTTGGCTTCAGATATTCTCCGCTTGATGTCCGTCAAGCTTCTTCCATCTCATGTCATGGTGGTTCCAAGGTAGGTGTACAGTTAATTTTCATGTTATATTCTTGAAGCTTTTTATGCATTGCTCTCATTTATACCTTTAGATCTTCTCGATTCCCAGCTATAATGTTGCTCTGTTTTTTAATGATATTGGGGGTGAAATGGAATTCCAGGACTCTGATGCTCAAGAAGATATCATGCAGGGTTTTAAGGTAGTGATGAAAACAAGATATAGATGGCAGAGCCTGCACTCAACGTAAAGAGAAGAATTTAGCATATTAATTTCTGTATGTAGAACTTGACTCATGCAATTAAACTTCATTCTCTCCCAGAGGATTGTTATTCATTTTATTTTTACTGCATTATTGTACAATGACTGATACAAATTATCCTTTAAAAGTGACTGCAAAATAATCATATTAATGGTATTCCAAGAATCAAGTTCATAATTTAATTTTTTTTCCAAAAGTATTTTTAAAATTCACTGTTGTAAATACAACTTCATACTCAAATCATTACAAGATAAATTTCCAGATATTTAAATGGAAAGAATGAATATACAATGATACTAAAAGTTATATCACTTGCAATTACAAGTAAGAAGTAATTGAAAAGCAAAGGGAAAGACAGTTTTCATTAAAAAAAGTCAATTTTCATCCATTACATAAAATATATATTATTTAGCATTAAGAATAAAATTAATTTAATCACAAAAAATCAAATTGCATTCACTTATAAAGAAAAATATCTACATAATCACTAATTGGTATATTAAACTTGATATTTTTATTCTAAAGAGTTATGAGTGTTATAAATATTATGCTGGAAATAAAACTGCAACAGCCTACCGTCGATGTGAAGACGCCAGCTGGAATGCTGGCGAAACTGTTGTCCTCAAAACCTACGAGCGCGGGGAAAATCCGAGAAATATGCACAGCTCATGGAATCAGCACCGTTTAAACCTCCGAACAAACATGCTGTTTGTTTGCATTTCGGTTTTTCCCAAATTTAAAGCACTGTTAGAATTTCATTCTTATCCTCAACCCTTGCATCAATCCGAAATATGGTAACAGCTGACTCTTCATGCACGCTCCTTTGACAGGAACAAATGACTACTGTACAAAGAAGAAAGTATAAGATAAGTAACTTATGTTCGACCTGTACAAAGTCTGAAAGGGAAGCTTATTTGTCAACTGTCGGACTGATCTGGGATAATTTAAATAACACCACGTGACCTGATCTTGTTTGATCTACCCCTTAGATACGGACGAAGTTTACCTCCAAGATCCCGTGCCACAATCAACTGTGGTCTTCAACAATTAATAGTCGCCTGAAACGTAGACGTCTCCTAATGGCATTTAAGTATACGTGGTTGCATATTCAATAGGATACCAAGCGTCCCGCCGAGCCGCCTCGCATCTTGAGAGCATCTCTTGGGAGATGGGAAATGGACTTTCACCTCTAAAAGCAGTTGTTATTCTTCATCGTTTTGATTTTTCGATAGAAAAGCATTATATTCTTCCTGATAATAATAATTAATAATTACAACTTTGAGGTGTAGGAAAAACTTGGGAGTTCCAATGACCCCTAGAGCTGTCGTGGCAGGGGAAATGCTGGTTGACTGCTTCTTGTTGGGTCACAAATTTTAGGTATATCAAAGGGTAGGGAGAAAGTATAACTTTTCCTTATCTGTTTTAAAGAGCATTACGTAATAAATATCTCCAGCTAAACGAAATCAGGCTCATGTTGCGAAAATTCGCAAACTGTCGACGACCTTACTGAAAACATTGATTTAAGTGCGATTATGGTGATTTATTCTTTGTTTTAGGAAAGGATGACTCTTGGCATAAAACAAAAAACTAGGTTTAGACTTTTAATTTGGAAGAAATTTTTCCTTTCTCAATTAAAGATGCATATGAAATTAATGTAATTGTTGATAAGGATATGAGTTTATTTTTTTAGGTATTCATTTATTTATTTGCTAATATTCATTGCCATTTGGTGATAAGCCGGGTGGCAATGACAAAGAGTTAATTAATATAAGCATGCAATACATATAAGAAAGGCAGACGAAATGTATAACATGCAATATGCATTCATATAAGGTAATAGGTACAGTTAGGGTGCCAAAAATTACATACATAATATTTACATAAAATTGGAACACCGAATACTAAGAGAAAAATAGTTTTTATCTTCAATATTTTTTACATTTTCTCCTAAATGATTTTACGGTTTTGGGCAAGGGCTCAAAAAGTTCACCAGGCAACCCGTTCACACTTTGATTCCCCTCTTCAAAAATGAAAACTTCGCCACATCTGTCTGTTGTTGTGGCCTGTATTTTATTTTATCACAGTAATCTACGCGAAGGTCGGTTTGGTAGGTAAGGATATCAGCGTGCTAAATTCACGCATTTAGTTAGGGGGGCCAGTTCCTTTTCCTGTACCTCCTGTCATTTACCAGGATGATCTGGTACTCGAAAAATGGCGCACTGCCTGGGTGAAGCTGAGGTTACCCAAATGCGTCACTCAGAATCGAATACGAGCCCTCTGATTAGTAGCTCAGCGTGCTACCCACAGGACTACCGCGCCCATAGAAGGCTATTGGGAGAAGGCAGTAAAAGGGGATGCAGGGCGTGCTGAGTGGTGATGGATTGCTGAAGAATGTGTTAGAAGGTACAATGTTGGGTAAGCGAGGGTAGAGTAAGGAAAAGATTAGGCATGTTGAATGGAATGAAGGGCTGCAGAAGTGAAGAAAGGGTTACTTTAGGGGTATCCATCAGAAACCTACCTCAACCAGTAGATTACGATTAATAATAAATTTTATTTTATGAGGATGATCATTTTTTCCTAGATAGCTCGGTTTGCCAACTCCTTCGTTCAAGTCCTTCCAGCCTATGTCTCCTGATTCAATCCTGAATATGGCGCTTAGCCATTAAAATTCCTTCTACTCTCGAGTGATTCCCATTCTAATACTATTAACATCTCTGTTACGCTATCCGATTTCCTATTCCGATCTAAAACATACTTGATAGCCTTTCTTTGTACCTTCTCTATTTTTTTAAACAACCCTCACTCCTGAGGCCCCCATAAAATAGTCTTTACATTGGCGGGCCCTATAAAATAGGCTTTACATTGGCTTTATAAGCCAGTTCTTTCGTGGACCTGTTACTTCCTTTGAGGTTACGCATGACCCAGTAGAGCGATTTAAAGGCCTTCCCGGCAATATAATCCATGTGCAGTCCCCTAATCCTAAATCTCATCTCAGGAGTACCGCTAAATATTTGCAGTCAGCA
>LYUA01001043.1:235265-246410 GCA_002093875.1 Calopteryx splendens | reverse complement strand
ATCTCCTGTCCTCCAATACTTATCCCTTTTGCTTTCTCCAGGGTGTTGCTGATAATATCCTCAATATAGATGTTAAATAATGTTGTGAAAGGCAGCAGCCTTGCCTTACCCCTCTACCCATGTCCATTTATGGCTTATATTACTTCGAAATGTCAGTTTTCCAGCTAAGACAGGGCAATTAATGTGACAGCTGTGGGCCAGAGGTCAATGTACCTAATTGTAATGCTTAGTGCTGACTCAAATTGGTGGTTTTCATTTGTCTATGAAAAAATAATAGTCAAATAGTCTCCAGTATTTAATAAAGGTGTATGAAAAACTACTGTCAACAAATGTTTATTCAGGAGCCATTCTAATGTGTTTCATTGTTCCTTAAAAACACCTGAAATGAATTTGAAAGAATCTACTGTGAACTCCATTTTTAATAACATCCAGTCTTGCTCAATCAGAACACAGGGTTATGAAAATGTTGGTATATTTATATGATTTTAATGCAGAAGGTAACAGCTTCAGTAATACCATGATTTAAATAATAGTAGTTCACGAATGTTAGTGAAGGTTACCATTTTATTTCATTTTTTAGGGTGCGGGTGCACCTATTGTCCCAATTGCTGATTCTGGGCCACAAGAACTTCCAAGTAGTGCACCACCTGCTCCACATCTATCCTTGGGTCTTACTCGCCCAGTTTTCCAACCAGGGTATGGTCCAAATGATATGGGTGAGGCCTACAGGCCTTATCGTGCTGAAGGTGGAAATGATCAAGGTTCATATAATTTCATTGATCGATTGGCTGATCAGCAGAGAGTTGAAGATGTGAGTATGAAAACATTATGACTCAGTTAAATTTTGTGATACTTTTGATGACTTACTTTTTTTTAAATATGAGGTAATTACTGCCAATTATAAGTTCTAACTACGTAAATGATACACCACTTGCATTTGATTTTTTTAGAATTATATGCCTGTTCTAATTTTACTTCAATTTTTTATTCATTTTGTGTTTACAGGCTGAAGATTTAGATGTAAATGCAGCAATTCATGGTAACTGGACCATTGAAAATGCAAAATCCAAACTTCATCAGTTTTTGCAAATTAACAAAATTCAAGCTGATTACAAGTATACACTTGTAGGGCCAGACCATACAAGGTATGTGTGTTTTCGTTATAAAATTTGTTGCTCAATTTAAGCATTCAAGGTTTGATGTGGGGTTAATATTTTTTTATTTAGAAGCTGGTTTTCTATTCTAGAACAACATTATTTGTCCTAATTTAGGTTTTGGAGAGACTAATTTGATGCAGTAATGATTTTTAACTGTTTTCACTCTTCACCGTAGATTGGCATTTTAACAATGTATTGTAACCTTGCTAGAACAAATATGACCTATTGTAAGATCTCCAATAGCATAAGATTTTACAAAGAATCCAATAGGGAAACCCATAAATTGGGTTGATTTTAAATTTTTTTCATCGGAATGTAGTCTCCCTCAAATAAAAAAAATTGTATCTAGATTATTTCGTAAAATTTTGGGTCCTCTGTCACATAATTTAAAAAAAATGCCATATTGGCTGTATTTTTCTTTTAAACCTGAGTTTCAGTTAAAGTAGAAGAATATTGTAAAATTTATTAATTTTCAGAAAGATGTTACAACTTTATTTTTGCATCTTTTGGAATTATTGGTGTAGAAACTAGTGTACCTTATGCAAGCCATTTTCATGGTTTAAATTAAAGGAAAAACTAAACTACTGAAGTGTTAACAAGAATGATAAGTTTTAATGGAAGTAAATCCTCATTAGCAGCAATAGTTATCAATCACAGGGTTGGTTTGTAGTAGCTATCTTGCAACCTGTCCAACTTTCATTTGTGTATCACCCATTTCTTGTATTTTATCCTCTGCCTTCCTTTCATTCTTCCTCTCTTTGTGTCCTTCAAATATGGTCTTCAGGAAGCAATTGTATCTGAGAATGTATTCAATTAGTTTCCCTCCTTTTGAATTTGATTTGAATTAGGCTTCTGTCTTCACCAAATCTTTGAAGTACTTCATTTTTTACCCGGTTCATCCATTATATTTTAATTTTTTTGGTAGTTGTTCATCTCCATTTTTACCAATATATTTTCTCATATAGTTTATGTCTAGACCAGTATTATTAGCTGTTAGTAGTTTTTTCTACTGATAGAAGTTCTTTGCCATTCTGATTCTGCTTGCTATATCCTTCTTGCTTCTTTCATCACTATTAATCTTACTGATTAACCTTTAACTGCCGAACAAAAAATATATGGTCCACTCATAGTAGTGGCCATGGCCCTGAAAGGGGTTTAGGGCAGCCGGTTCGAAGCTATACCAATTTTCGCAGTGATCCATTTTGCCACATGGTCGCCAGTAGAAACACTAGCGCTACCTAGATGGTGAAAAGGCTCACTATTCTTTTACCCTGCCTTTCTCAGACCCTTCAAAACCTAAGAAAAGGAGAGCAGGTATCAAAGATAATAATGTATACTAATTTATTCACTAAATCTTTTTAGTTTAGGTTTTACGCAAATGCCTTTACCAAAGATACCAATGCAGGACTGCAGCGCTACCAAATACCGTGTGGCAGCATGGTGAATGAACAAAGAAGGCTAGTGGAAGATGGGAATTGTCTGACGTCACAACAAGTTTCCATTTTCTGGCGTGGTACTTTGGGGTGCTGGGATGTAGGAACTGAACATGTGGTTTGCTGGAATCGGCCTATAATGTTGACTTACCCATCTTTACTTTGGTAGTGGCTAGATGCTGAATGAGCCATATATGTGCCATACATCAGATAAAGTTTAAATACCCTAATAATTAAATCCAGCAGGTAGGACCTATAGATGGAATTCAAATCTGGCTCTTAAAGGTTAAATAGAAAAATCTTCCACTTCTTCTAGAGTATTTTTTCCTTGTCTTATTTAAAGATTATCTTCTTTATATTTAGTGTAGGCCTTAAGACCTTTATTTTTTTCTTGTTAATCCTGAGGTTGTACTTACTCATCCTCCTTTCCATACAGCCTAGTATCCTTTTCATATCTTCTCTGCAAGAATAGTAATGGCATCTACAAAGCACAGCATACTTGTCTCCTAGTATTCATATGCCACCTTTTATATTTTCCTAGATCTGATTAATTGCCTTCTCAATGTAGACGTTATAGATAAGGGGGGATAATTAAAAGCCCTGTCTTACTCCTCACTATGGTTTCTTCTATGCTCTCACCATGTCTAGTCACTATTGCCTGCTTCTACTTAGGACATGTCTGTCTCTATCCTTTTGCTTTCATTACACATACTAGACTATAGCTGGGTCAAAGTTATTTCCAAAATTTTGGATTAGTTCTGAGCATTTTCTTATTTCCAGTGTACTGTTTGCCCTTAAATCCTTCACTTTAGAATCAGATTCTGCTTTACCTTCATCTTTGGTGAGATTTTTTCTGCCCCTAACCCATATACCATTATCTCTTGCTCTTGGTTTATTAAAGTGGTATGAGATAGTTCTGTAAACTGCTTCAACTGGAGTGGTGGAGCTGGACAAAGTTATATTGCACTTCTTTAGAGAGGTTCTTTATCCATTCTCTGGCTTTTGTGGCCTTTCACCTGATTTCATTTCGTAGCCGTTTGTAATATAGTAGCCCTTGCTCCTCAGAATATCTGTACTTTATTCACTCTTTCATTAGACCTAGTACTTTGTCTGCGATCCATGGTTTCCTTTTCACAAATTTCTTTTGGCCTACTAATTTCCTTGCAGCTTTCAGTAATCCCCTCTTCATATCTTGCCGGCTTTCTTTGATCAATACATTTCATGTTTTGCTACAACTTTCCATTTCTATGTAGGTATATATCCCATTGGAATGCCATCATTGGAGCAATATCTTTCAATCTAACTGCCATTCTTTCTTTAATGTTGTAATGTTGTAAGCTTCTTGAATTTAAGATGGTACTTCATTAAGTCATTGTCTCTTATTCCAATACTTTTTGGGTAGATGTTGCATATGAAATCGCCAGTGTAAGGCTTTTCTCCTTCAACCTCTGTTGTTAGTTCTGAGAAACCAAACAGAGTTATCAGATCTTCCAAATAAAAGCACTGTGAGTTGAGGAGTTGCACCAACATGAACTCACTGAAAAACTCATACAGTAAATTTGGTGACTCGGTCAAATGGAGACTGAAGTGAACCTCATCAATCAAAGAGATTGTAACTTACCCCTTCAATGCATTTCTTGCTACTCTTGTGGGGTTTTTTCAAACAGTGAAAGTAGCTCCAGCATTTAGAAGGTCATCTGCCATGAGTGAGACAAAAGTTTAAAAATTATGGTCACTGTCAATATCTATTCACAGATAGATTTGGCAAGTCCTATTTGATTTCTAGATCTCTGCTTTACAAGAATGTTATCAACTTGGTATTTTACCACATATCAAGGCATCTTCTATCTGTATTGTCTTCGTTAGTGATTTTGAAAATGTTCGCCACCACTAATTTGTACTGCTCATTGAACTCCCAAGTCTTTCTCTTTCATTTTGTTTCTCTTGTCCACATATTCCTAATGGTTTCCTTCTTGGCCTTCTCTCCAGCATTTCTGTCCCCAATTATAATTAGATTTTTTCTCCCAATACATTTTTTAATAGTTTGATTTCTTTGTCACTGTAGGTTGTCTTTTGCATGTAAACTTGTACCACTATGGTATCTGTTGGTTTTGTTGCTGTTTTCACCATACTGATTCTTTTATTGTCTTGCAGGAAGCGTTTCACTCTTATTTCAACACTTCTTTATTATGCATTCTCCAACATTCAGGTGATAAGATCCAGGAACTAAGCTTTCTCATAGGTTGAAGAAAATATGCAAACATATCTAATACAATACTTTTTGCTATCTGACAGATATTTTAAAAAATCCTTAACATCTTAGTACATCCATTTATTTTGAATGGTTCTGGGGTAAAAACATACTCATTAGATGAATGGACTTCATTTTACACTAAAAGAATGGGTGATTTTGTGCACATCTTGAGGTTTCACCCCGTTGAGGTTACACTGTATATGCCAATGTCTTGTTCATGTTGATCTCATAAAGAACAGTAAATTTACATTTTATTTTAAAATAAATTTTGGTCTTATAGTTGAAGAATAAAAGTTATTTTTGCTAGTGGAATTTGATGTGATTACTGATTTTTATATTTTGCTGCTAACACCAAATGCTCTACAAGAGAAAGGATCATAGAATAATTTCAAACCATTACTGGATGAAAAAAAGTTTGGTTATGGAAGCTTATTTTTTTAGATATATATACCTACAATTGTATATGGCAGCATTGAAAGCTAAATTACGTTTAAATATAAGAAAAATATTCTTGAGTATTTGTGCACCTGAGGTGCTTTTAACATTGCTTTGTATTTTTTTATAAAGTTAAAAGTAATCATGGCTGCCTCTAAATAGTAGAAATTGGGCATAATAGTATGTAATAGTAAATAGCTATTTTCCACAGTGATTTGTTACTTACAATAAATTTTGATGCTACTGCATCATCTTTAGGAATAAAAAATATTCAGGTTTTTAAGTTTGGAGTGATGTACAAGGTACTATCCAAAGTTTTAGAGAATTTGAATTTTCCATCCAAAACAGTAGCAGTACAAACTTGTGCCACTAGGTGCTGCTTGGTGTGTATTTATGTCATGAGTGCATGTGTTTATGATGTTTTGTTGTTTTCATTGCACAACACAATGTAACAAAAACTAAGAAACTTGTGAGCTCATAAAGATGCCACTTTGCATACTGGCAGCTTAAATACATTCAAAGTGGCATATAGGGGCAGAAGTTCCTACTGCTTTTGGTTTGGGTGGAATAGTCAAGCTCTCGACAGCTTTGGGAAGTACCTTGTAAATAAGGTAAACTGGGTGGAGGAAGGGGTTGGAAAAGAGTGGGCTTATAATGAATAGGCTATTGGTGCATATTGTAACCAATTTCCTAAAGGATCATTGGAGAGGTAATCTGATGGCGCTGTAATCTGAACTGTGCTAAAAGTTGTTTTGGTTTTCTGGTGGGAAGGCTGTTTTTAAAAATCATCTAAAAATAATGCCACAGCTGTTAACTCACTTTATTTTAGCTAATTATTTCATTTTAATATTTATTTATATTGTTTAAAAAAGCTTGAAAGACCGTGATAACTCATTGAAAATCAAGGAAAACTGGAAATTTGCAAGAATTAGATGTGAATCAGGGGAAGATGGTATTAAGTTCATTCTCATTTAAAGTCTGAGATCAGTTGTAAAGAATGCTCTTCAAGTAATAACTTGGCTCATATTTTCAAATGATATTGCATGTTCTCTGACTTAGAAGGTAGTTAGTCAATGAATAAAAAGTTGCAATCTAGTAAATCCTGACAGATCTGTAATAGTAAAATTCACAATGAAAAACTTAAAAAATGTGAATTTTTTCCTTGGGACCTTCAATGGTTTGGAAACTATCAATAAATAGTGCACATTACCGGTGATGAATAATTCTTTGTCATGGTCCAATGGTAGTTGATTGTTAATTATGATAAAATAATCTTATTTAATATTGTTATATTTTTTCTACGTAAGTAGTCTTGGATCAAATTTGACACTAAAGATTTTTTATTTAATTTTATTGCATCTGTTTGTGTATCCAATTTACTGGGTTTATATTATTTAACTTCTATCGTCTTGAAATTACTTCAAGACTTTTCAGCCAAGGGCATTTTTAATACAGACAGCATTTTTTTCATTACCTCCAAGAAAATGCCACAGGAATTTACAATGAGCATTATTCTGGTGGGAAAAAATCAACAGTGTGCATTAAAAAGTATAGATTTCAAATAGAAGAGTGACCTTAACACTAATTATATTCATGGATAAGATTTTGATTTTTTATATTTCTGAGCTCCTATGGTGAACAATTAAGTGAGTTCACTGGTTTAATAATTACTGTTTTGTATAATGTAACAATATATTTTTCAAGGGACAAGGTGATATACATTCCTATAAAATAGTACATACTGAACCTCATTCAGATTAAGAGAAGGACCCAGTCATATAAATTACAATGAACGAACATGGCCCAATCTGATCCATGTTATGACCCATTTTGCAATGCCCAGTGGCTGAGCAATTTGTATTTCTTATCACCCATTTATAGGTTTGATACATTAGAAATCTTTTGCCGATCTTTTCTGAATTTAAAAGGCTAAAAACAATTTAACCTTTGAATTCTGGTTATATATAATGCTACCCATAGATATAAAAATTTGGAAAACATGCTGTGTGTAAATTCAGTATTTGTTTAACATCAGTGTAGTAAGCTTGAGAGTTACTTCAGCTTCTGATCCATGCATACTTAGGAGCATTTTTTCATGGTAGCTATTGAAATACCTTCAGCTCCATGGAGAGATGCTCCTGCTGATTTACGATTGCTAAAGAGGATGTTGCATCTTTATATTCTGGCTGTGCATTTCCATGAAACAACAAAAATAATATTGAATTGTATGTATATAATAGTAGAAGATAGAACTATAAAATTATATATGTATTTACATTCAATTCTGATCTCCGTTGGTCATAATAGTGAACTTATTTTTGTGGAATATGTGAATGGCATTTATTCATGAGTTGACTACATGAATAAATGTTATTCATTTTATAGTCATCTAATAAAAAAGTTTTATGCGTTGTTTATTGTAAAAGTTTATTATACATATTAGCAATTTTTTGACTACCTGATCATACCAGTATGTTACAAGCGTGTTAGCTTAAATTCTCAACTAGGGTTATGGTTAGGAAATATGCAATAATAATATAATTGATTTACATTTTTGCTATAAAATATATATGTACTTCCTCCCGGTGGTCTTTGTGGCTATTATGGTGAACTACTAAGGTCACTACAAATGATTTCATTCAATTAAATTTTCTAATTTCCATACCAATGTCTGATTTAATGAATAGAATAAAAATTCAGTTTATTTCTCATGGTCTCAAGGTGCCTAACCATTTCAGCTCGGCATACAAATTTCTATTACATGCTGTAGAGATGACGTAGGGGTGATCAATTTTGTGTTGGGAGGTGGTGTAATAATTACGAATTTTATTTTTAACCTGGTGGGGGACAAGTGATTGTTTTTATCAAACACAAATGGCTCCTCTCAAATATCACTTATAAATCTAAGTACAACGTGACCCACCAGAGGGTAATGCTGCCCAGTAGCAAAAGTGATTGTGATCCTTGCTAGGTTGAACATGTTAAATCATGTGTTGGAGTTATCAATAGAATGATTAATAAATATGGTGAGCTTATGAATGCAGACTATTAGAAAGTGGAGCTATTTTTCATATAAGAAGCTGACTATTGTGTACATTTTTGTGCGTGTAGTAGAATGTAGTGATTGTCCAAGTCCTTTCAGTATTGCTTTTAGAAAATCTAATTGCACATGCACACACTAGAACTAAAATAAGATTGCTAGCTTTGCCTATTGTGTGCTTGATTGCACTCTAAACAATTACAGCAATTAAAAGTTTGATATGAAATTTTAAGGATTATTCAGGAAGACTCACTTCCATGTTCAAAATGTAATGCTATATTATTGAATTGCAGAAGAGAGAATTCACAATTTCGTGTGTATTTCCCAGTATGGAGAACACTTTGAACTTTGGAAAAATACTTCAGACATAAACTGATGACCACTTTGAATCTTTTTACATATTTACGCCATTATGTGTCTATTTCATTTGCTAACACTAATGCCATTTTGATATAGCCCATCTTCCATTTCCTAAACCTCAGCTATACCTAATTGCCTTATGCCCTCCTAGTTACTGCTACCACAATAAATTAACTAAATATTTCAAAAAAATGAATTTTTCATTCATGCCTTTTTTTGAACGTTTTAGTCAAAATCTCCATGTGTCCCAAATAAAGAGACTATTATTGCTTCATTTGCCCCCCACATTTCTTACTTTATCATAGTTCATTTCATGATTGCCAAGTTTCATTTTTTAGATCCTTTCTTCCTTGATTGTTTTCTGTAAAATTGTATTATCTTAGCATATGATTCATTGATGGAATTCATATATAGACACCATTGTTCTATTGAGGTAGGACGAACATTAGCTGCACCTAAAAAAAGATTGCACTCAATAGCAAATAAAAGGCATTTGGTCCATTTTTAAACCAGCTTTTGTAATGTATAGTGCCCAAGACTTCATTTTTAAGATACATTCATTGTTTTTAAAAATTAAAATTTGCTTGTAACATAATGAAGGTATGATGTGGTGTCATGTCCAGACTTCTAATTTATCTATAATTCCCTTTTAATCCTAGAATCTCAGGATTTTTTATGAGTATATTTTTGTTTATTGGACAAACAAAATGATTTCATGGATTTGCACTGCCATTTTATTCAGGTGATTAAGCTGAAATTATTCTTATATTCAACCTTTGGTGTTAGTCACTGTGCCAAAGAGATAAAAGGAAAATCATGTGGTAAGTAGAATATCATGCCTGTATTTATGTATTAGACTTAACATAAGCTATATACTTTGCAGTTAAAACGATTAAATCTATAAAATTGACCATGGGTGAAAAGAATTTTTTCTTGCTTGGGCCACATCTAACTTTAATGGGATTCAAGATTGAATGATGCTAATAGAAAATTATTTTTAACCTATATTGCATGATAAACCCAAACTGTACTTTCTTTAATTCTACTAATTACTTGGGTTGTAAGAGTGTAAAGAAAATAAAATGGAGTGGCCACAAATAGAAGGATTGAACCTTTTTGATAACCATCCCATTAACAGTGTTCTTTATATAGGTGCAATATCCATTACAACCATACTCTTCACACAGTACCTACATAACTATTTGAGTATTTCTATGTGAGATAGTACAGTTCAAACAAAATACTTGTTTATTTAAAATAATGGGATATGCTGTAGCCTAATATTTTCCTTTATGCTCATATGCTAGTCAAAATTGATTGGAAGCCTGTTCTTTTATGAAGTCCTATATTTGTGTCACAATCACAGATCTATTTTTAATTTATTTTACTATTAATTTTAGCTTGCATATTTCATGAAAAATATTTAGTCACAAATATTAATATGCTTCAGGATTTCAAAGGACATAGGTGTTTTAAGGTCCCCCAAATATTATTCTGAAGGTTTTTGCAATATTCAGTTGATGAAGGTTTCATTCTGCTTCTGGAAATTTCCATTGCATAGCTTGCTTTGGCCTCCCCATGGACTACAACCTTGACGTGGCTTGAGGGCTTGCGTGTTCTTATGACCCCTAGAGCAGTGCTGGCGAGAGCATGAAAATTGCTCCTGGTAAGGTCACCCATGCCAGATAGGTCAAAAGGTAGGAGCCAGACGAAAGGTAGTCCCCACAGCGTCTGTTCCTAAGTGAAGCAGCTGCAAAAGTGTCTGACCCCAGGGAGGTGGACATTTAAGTGATGGTGTCACGTTAAAAACACTTGAAGATAACGGAAAACCACCTCAATTATTTTTCCCAAGAACTTATGATGGACACAAATATAAAAATGAGTCCTGGCAACTACGGGGCTACGGGTGTGCTGTGCCCAGCAGTGGGGGAGGCAAGGCCTCTGCAGTCGTCATCTCACGGAACCCATCTATGAGAAAAGGACATGGAATTTCAAGAAAATAGGAAAGGGAAGACAGAGTAGAAAATGGAACGTAGAAGCATTAACCGGGACGAAAAGAAAGGAGTATCTGAAAGCAGTTGAGAGAATAGTAAGTGAAAGCATAGGGACAGGTACAGTAGAGGAAAGGTGGGGTAAGCTCATAGAAGGGATAGCGGAAGATGCAATCTAAACAATAGGAATGGTAGATAGAAAATGGACAAGGAAGCCTTGGATTACAGAAGAGATGATTAGGAAGATGGACGAGAGAAGGAATTGGAAAAATGGAAACAGAATTAGGAAGAAGCACATACAAAGATGTAAACAATAAGTTGAGGTGAGAAACAAATAAGGCAAAAGATAAAGGGTGGAAAGAACAGTGTGAGGGCATTGAGAGTTTAAACAGACAGGGGGAAATGGGTGTGCCTTATAGCAAGGCGAAATCACTGTCAGGAAGTCAGAAAGGAAAAGCCATGCACACTATTAGAG
>LYUA01001043.1:158853-170053 GCA_002093875.1 Calopteryx splendens | reverse complement strand
ATATATATATATATATATATATATATATATTGCATGGATATAGGTTGCTCTTAATGGTCATTTTGCAGATAATATTTTTTTTTACAAACCAGTCATTCAAGACATTGAATTTAAATGGCCGTCGTATAGTGACGGGAAAACCCTCGTTATATGGAATCCTACCTATGAGGTTTTTCAAAGCTACACTTTCTAATTTTAGAAATCTCCACCGAGTGCAAGGCTGCAACTTAAAGCTGACTATTGAACCGCGCCGGACGCAACGCGGCAGGTCATTAATGTCACCCTCATCATTACGGAGAGACGAACCCCTTGCGCAAACATGGGCTGACGATCCCCTTCGAAAGGATCCCTTTGTGATCAAGAGATGCGGAGAGATATGGTGTCTGGGGTGAGCTGTCGTTGAAAAGTCTCATTTTGGGCCTGCGAGAAAGTCCCTTGGATCTTTTTTTTGAACCAAAAAAATTTGCGTCATCCGCAGCGTGAATGTCCGGAGGCAATTGTGGCAACGTGAAATATTTATGTGCGTGACCCTTAGGCTAAAAGATAGGCATATCTCGTATGTACAGACTCCATTTTAGGCGTAATCTCTTGTGCGCGCCAGATTTCATTTCAATATTGTTTTATATTCGTTCAACTAGAGAGAGATTCACACCTTATTGGGGATGACATTAAGTTACAACTAGTTGGCTATGGGAAGTAATTTGTGGGTAAAATTCGTCGTTTCCAAAGGATAAAATTCCATCGTTAAGAGTTTATCCCGTAATTGAATTGAAATCGAGGAACTAATATTTTCCAGCTGTCACAGGTCCCTGATTTAATTATTATACAGTGTTATAGATATTGCTGTTTATATTTCAATTGATAGATGAAGTAGCATTGGTTAAGATTCTTTCTGTTTTTATTCCGGTTCCTCAAAATCGGTGTCCATCCCGTAGGGGGGGTATACATTCAGTGATATTCCGCACCCTACACGAACTATTTACCCTGAATACCCTCATCTTTCGGTTCCTATTGCGACTTTTTTGGGCAACTAATGGAATTTATGGTACCTATGAAAAACAGCGCCAACTCTCACGAATGATAAGGACCTCTCAATCCAAATTTCAATCGCGCGTTCACTGCCTATTTCTAGGAAGAATGAACCGAAAGGAACTTCAGTGAAACTGCAGGAGAAAATTCAGGACTTGTGAATAGTAAAAATTTAAAACATTAGAGTCCTCCCCAAATGAAGAACAGAAAAAACTACGACCCGTGAAGGTCTCACGAAATGATGTTCCAAGCATTTATTTTTACTGGGCTAGTATAATTGTATTACCCGTATTCATCTAGACTCAAATGCCAAGATACATACACTTCAATTTCTCTTTTTCTAAAAACATTCCATTTTACACAATGAGCGCGATGATCATAAAAAAAATATTTCTTACCTGGATTATCAACTCAAGAGCGAGAACGGCCCAAACCGGATTTTCAGACAGTTCTTTTCTCATCAATCACATTGGCAATTTGGACTGAAATCTTCAACGTTAAGTTTACTTGTAATACATTGCTTACTGCACTCACGGCGACGCATCCTCCGGATTAAAATATTCACACGACAATCTGCATCTCAGATAGAACCATATTTTGACCCGTCTCCTCCCTTCTCTCACCACCAGAGCAGTCAGTACTCTTGTCAGTACTCTTCCGAGAGTGTGCTCTACTGACAATGCTGAAAATTTGTAATTGTATTTATCAGAAATATTAATGAAATGAATTAGCATTGACGGTAAGAATATATATTGATTAGCAACTTTATGATCATTAAAAAAATCAGCATATCAATCTTTAGATTTTTTCTCCAGCATCTTGTAGCCACGTTCATTAACATGCGGCTGGAGCAGTAGTTTTGTGGTGCCTCGCATCTTTCTTAATATCTTGATTTTGGCGTCTAGCCATGAGCATTCAACTGATTACGTATTCGTTCTTGACTTGAGGTCTACGTAACGTTGCTGATGATTTACATTGGTGTGGGGAAATCCAAGTTTTCTTGTTAACAGAACCAAAATTATGTCCTTCGTCCTTCTCCCTTCCTTCATTTTGGATTGAAAATTATGTTCTACGAAGATCATATATTGGATGAGCACCCAGTAAGCAATCAAAAGGCACGTATCAGAAAATAGGCGGAGGTTTTACTGTGCCGAAGGTTGACTTGATTGGGGAAAATAAACGGGGGGTAGGTAGTGATTAAAACCTATCGGTATGATTCCGTGCACGTAACCGAGGAGTGACGACAGACTTGGTGAGGAATATCATTGGCGCAAGCTGTTTAAACATACCAAACAAATTCTAAACTTAGTCGAGTGGAAGAATGTAGAATCATTGCAAAGTTTGACGCGCTTAAACCATTCGTAACAATGATATTCCGTGCACGAAATCTTTCCGATTGGTTTCAAGCACAACCCCCAGCTGCTCTGTAGCGTGAACGGCGCGCGAGATTCACATATTTAGGGCAGGGGAGACAGTTCCTTTCCTTTTCCCACGTGCGGTTTTCTAGAATGTAAGCAATGATCCAGTCTGGCTCTAGCCCGGAGTGTCCAAAGGCATCGCTTAGATTCGAACCTGAAGCCAAATTTTCTCCCCGCTAGGCTACCATACCATGTCTCCCTTTCCCTCTGGTCTATTATAAATATTGCTCTCGTTCCAACAGGCTTTGTTGGGCATATTGCCCTTAACGAAATGGATATTCTTCAAATGGTCGCATTTTTCCTTTTCTCCCCTTTAGAGAACCCCATCTCGGCACTTGTTCTGATCACAGCGCCGGGATTGCAGAATGAGAGGGAGTTGAACAACCGGTAGCCCCTTGGCTCGTTTGAGGCGGTAAATGAGCGTGCATCGGTAGCATCGTGAAATGTGCCGTAATTAGAGCGAGGCAAGTGGAATGCAGCGGGTAAAGGGCGGAGACGAAAATCATCAGGGCGAAAGTGGTCCAATGTCGGTGGTCAAAGCCAAGCAATAAGTATTTCAAATTAGTAAACAGGAACTTGAGCACATCACGTACCTACTTGAAAGCGCAATTTGAATATAAAGGAGACGAAGAAACTGGTTCGTACTCTGGGTATTTATTGGCAAATATTTGTGATGGGTAATTGTTCCCATTGAATATTCCGTCGAAGATCCAAATAAATGGAAAAAGCAGATGAGTCCAGTTTCAAAATGTGTCTCCATTATGTGCAGAGAAGGGCAGAGGATAGGGATAGCTGGAGGATAACGGACACCTAAGACCTGCGCAAGCGGATTACTTATGCTGATGATGATTCTGTGTGAGACGATCATGTCCTCTTAACACCTCGTAAAAAAACAAAATAACGCAGAAATCCAGGATAGCATTATCAAGAGGAATGAACTATCTTCTCAGTCAAAGTTTGGCATATTGACGGAGTAAATTTTATGAAAAAAACGTGCTCGATGTAAATAAACTTCATGTGAGGCCAATTTAAAGCTCCTACTCATTTCGACCACGGAGCGAAATAGAATTACTATTTTTGAAGGTATTATAACTAAATCATTCACGCAATGCGTACTCAGATCACACAAAATTTATATTCGCCGTGCAGTCAGTAATCAGGCGAAATTGTGGGTCCCGATTCCTAAGATAGGCGAAACAAATTACATATACAGGAAAATTTCGCGTGAAAATCTAAAAATGATAAACCTTTGTTGCTAAGGTCTTATCCCTGTACCACTGTGCAAGACGTATTGGCAGTTAAAGAGGGCTTCGCTCGAATAATCTTTTGATTGGTAAATTCAACGCTTTGAATGATTTTCGTTTTTATTTTAAAACCTACAAACTTCTTACATGGTATTCCTCAAATGTGTACGCATTTCAAGGTTTTTTATTTTTAAAAATCTTTGTTTTTATATATGTAGCCACATAGTTGTTTTCATAAAAAGGTACTTTTGGGAGGTTCATGAAATTATTTTGCTCAAGGTTTAGACTTTCTCCAAAAAAGTTTGAGAAGTCTGTACCTGTCTAAGAGGGAGATAATCTAGTATCTGCCTACAACCCCTACCCCGTTTACCACTATGATTAGGCGGGCATAAGAAATCCTGGGTGGGCATTTACCGCCACGCACCCTTAGGAGACTTTCCCAATGGAAAAACTCTCTCGCCTTACTCTCTATCCCCGCAAACCCTGAGGGTAACCCTGGTCCGAGCGCTTAAAACTAATTCAAAATGGCGAGACTACGACGTTGATCCGCGAAATAAGCTTCCGTCCATAACTGGCAAATCCAGGAATGTGCGGGTGGCCGTGGCTTATAATCTTACGGTAGGACGGAGTTTCGTATCATAATTTCCAATTAATATTTAATTATCAAGTTATTGATGGACTTCGAGCAGAGTTCCTTAATCGTTTCTCCGGCCATGCGGTACGGGCGAGAATGGGTTGTGTGCTGGGGATGTATTCCCTCCGCTCCACCCCTGGCTAGCACCCTCGGACACGGAGGGGGAAGATGTCTCACCTTCGCGTTGATTCACCCAGCCGAATTGTGACTCATTCCTTCTCCGTTCACTTCCGTAAGTTTTCGGGAAGAGGCAGTGCGCAGGCTCACCTTTGTATCGACGGCATGTGAAAGTTCATTCGTGCCGTATCGGTATGAAGCATGTAAATGGGAATACTTGAAGCACGTAGGAGTCATTCTAATCTTCAATCTCTCATGGAGAACGCAGGTAAGAAGAATATGTCGGTTCACCTAAAGAAACCTGACGTAATCATTACGCGATGCGATGAGCAAGCAAAGAAGGGATGTCATTTCACCAAAGTTAGTCCACATTTCGAATAGGGATGAGGTGAATATATGGGATCCATCTGAAAGCAGAATTAATAAACCATGTAATCAAAGAAGATCCGTTACCTATATTTGCTAAGCAATTTTAAGAGAAGCAAATAAACATGGTTATCATAGATAATAGAATCCGGCCGTGAAGACAGCAAGCCCTGCTAAGACAGAACATGCATTGGAGTTTACTCTCGCACCCATAGGAACTATTAACTATTACATCAGCAGGCTAGTTTACCGGGATAGGATAAGATTGATAGGCTCCTATAACGATTGATTTAAATACGTGTTCTTTCCTCGCAGGCTTCGTGATCACACAAAATCAAAGTTAAAACACTCCAGGATTTAAATATTTACTTGCTTAATTCTTAAATCTCTGTAGTTAAAATACTTGAGTTTTTTGTCCTAGCAACCGCAAACCTCGGACCCGAGAGGCGACTAAAAGTGTATGATTTAGATCTATGAAAGTGGTTAGATGAACGGAGAGACACTGACTGGGAACATGCCGGTAAACTTGCAGTGCAGATCTCGATTTAATGCGGTGCTCTCCTAGACCAAGTGTGTCAATGGAAAACCTCCAACACATGATCACCTGAATGCACCGAGGAAATAACTCGATTGATCAAGATTAACGGGGAGGGGTAAATGCTCTTTAAATTTGTTGGGTTTCTTGAACACTATAGTTATTTCCTCGCACTGCTTTCTTTCCGATAAATGAGTATGTATGTTCACTAAAATGCCGTTGAATGAAGAATATCAGGGGGGAAAGAAGTTTCCCAGGAGGGATAGGGTCTTTAAAATTCGGAGACTGATCTCCTCTTACGTACTGAAACTCTCTGAATGCCCGAAATCATGAAATGGACGAGGAATGATTTTCATTGTAAGTTTATATCTAGAATATTTCCGGGATTTACGCCGCGACTTTCAATTTTTCTAGTCCACGCTGAGATATGCACCCGGCAAAGGTGGTATCCGAAAACCAACGCCCTGTCGAATGTCCCACCTTGTCGCCCACGCTGACTTGACACTGAAAACTGCCTTTCCCCGCCTCCATGTCCAATGACCCCTCTCCTTCAACGCCCTCCCTATAAGATCCCACCCCTCTCACTGCCTATCTCTCCCCGAAAACTGCTCTCCTGACTTCCACTACGAAACCCAAACCTCCACCGAAGAAGAACCGCAACATATTTGAAAATAAACGGAAAAATTAATGAAAAGTGGAAAATCAATACCGGAATCTTAATGATTGGGTTCGAAAGCCCAGTGGAATTATGTGGACATTTGCAGTTTCGGCGAAACGAAGCAGGATCTAAAGAGATTTGGATCCAATTAAACCCGAGAAAAAAAACCTTTTGTGAGGGTGTCAAAATTGTGGTGATTAATTCGTGTAGAAGCCTCGCGAAAAGGTAGCGCATGACATTCCCAGTGATGGCTAAGAGTTGCGTAACTCTCAAAGCAGAGGTTTTTGCATGTTAATTTTTCGTCTATTCAGGTGATCAGTTGATCAAAGATACGGATTTATTTCGGTGAATTTCAAGGGAGTGTGTCCTACCGACTACCATCACGCAAGCCATCACGTTTCTGTATATTGCCTGCCAGGCCTTCGTCATTCGCAAAGTGACTCTCTTTCCTCCCTTTTCCCAAGAGATAGATATCGGTTTTTAGGTTTTACAACAGTTAAGTTTAGGTATCTACACTGTAAGGTCTAACGTAAGTAACTAATCTTAAGATGAGCACAAAATCCAAGCTCTTAAGTGGGATTTGAACCCGTGCGTGGTTTACCTGACATTATCGACCGGACCACCTCGGCCGACCGGCTAATCTCCTCGCGACGACTGATACATGCTGTTCTATCTTTACCGACTTCTTGAGTCATCACAAAATGTTGCGTGGTTCGACCCACTGCCCTCACTGTACACTAGTTGACTTTCGCCAAAATCAACCGCCAAACTACTTGCATCAATCGCAATTCTTTTTTTTTTCACGCATCTTATTTCTTGATATGGGCAAACTTCCTCCCGCCCCTGAGAAGCTTTTCTGTTTCTCTCTGACCCTTACGTGATTGTTCTCTTTAAATTCCAAACGTTCCGTTTTCGTGCCGGTCCTCTCGTTTCAGAATCGATTGAGATTCGAGGCGAAGAGAAAACGCGAAGTTTACACAAATACCTCTTTTCGCATTCATCGCGATTTTTTCTTTTAAATCCCGAAAAAAAACCCCTTCGATTGATTTATTTAATCTATAAATGTTTCACGGTGGACTAGTCAAAAATGGAAGATTAAACGTCTCGAGAAGTGATATGAGGGAAAAAGTGAAACGCATTTTCGAAAACTGGAGGAAAGAAAGGAGTACTTTGCTGCATGCTGAGCTAAAAAATAATTCCATAATGTATTTCCTCTAAAGAAGTCAGACAAAGATCCCTGCGCGTGCTCTGCGACTCTTCAAACAATTTATGGATGTTTTATGTTGTTTTCATTTTCTAATACGCACGAGAATCAACTTTCATCTTTTAATTCAAACTTAGACGTGCATATAAAGAATAAAAACACTGGAATTTTAGTAAATCTGTTCACAGGCATCAGTTCTTGCATAAGTTTTTTTAAAAGTTGTTTCTTAAGGCGACCATTTTTATCGAAATTCCACGTTTATTTCACAGCATATTCACGTTGATTTACTCCATATCCGTATATGCTCTTTAGAGATCTAGTGGAACCTATGCTTGTCGCCTCTTGTTTTTTTCTCATACCGTGTTTTCGCCTCTTGTTTTCTTCTCATACCGTGTTTTCTTCCCCTTTCCTCTTCCTTCCGCCAATAAGTATGAGTCTGGGTGTTTTCTATAGTTTTCACATTCTTTTAAATTTACAATTAAATGCCCACTCTGGCTGTGAAAAACGTACCTGCGCCGAATGTTGGTAACCATTACTGGCAGCTATTATGGTACAACATCCCGAAAGTGCGGTTGCATTAAAAAAATCCAGATATTTTGGTGAGTTACCAAAATGTACTGAGGTGTCGGAGACGGTTTTACTTTTACCTATATATTTCCTTTGAAACCGTTTTAAAAGATAAGAGCATCGCAACAGAAATAAGACGTGAATAAAATTATTAGCAAAAAAAATTCTACAAATGGACACCCTATCAGATTTACCATTACTGCACAATCAATGAGTATTTTTTTCCCGACCTGGATGTCTTCTTTTGCGTAACGGATAATTATGGGTGCAGTATTTGGTATTATTGAAATTGCTTTGTAATTAAATATAGCAATCGAGAGCAGCAGCCATTTGATAAGTGACTGTGAAATAAAAATTAACGCAATTTTTCCACAAAGAGAAATATTATCGCGTTCCTCTTTTGGTTTTCGTTTTCTGGGCGCAGATAAAGATCGATGCCAGGTCATCGCCATACTGGAAAATGAAACATCCTTGAACACCTTTCTCTAAACGCTCGTTCTGAAAGGCGTTCGGTCGAACGGGAGTAGAGGGGGAGGGAGAGATGATATTTCAATCTCCGTAGAAGCTGGAGCTAGATAAGACGAAGACAACAGGGAGAGGAAATCCAGATGGATTCTTACCTTTGGAAATTGTTGCCCCAACGCTATAATGGCCCATAATTCTTGTTTGTAGAGCAAAATAATTTTATTATTTTGCTCTACAAACGCTTCTCATTCGTCATATATTCTTTTCGAATGCATGTTTCTTCGAATCAAAATAGTGGGAGTTGAAAAATCACAACACTTTCAAAACGCTTTTGGATAGTTATAGTGACGAAAATCAGTCACTTTTATTGATTATTTGACTACATAGTATATACTTACCTCACCGTAACGGCGTCGTAGGTAAGACCCGGGATAGGGAGGTAGTAAAAGTTTGGGTGTGGGTATGGTCGATTAAAAAATAGGTTCGCAATAGAATGTGAAAAGCGCCGTTGGAAAAGAAAAAATTCAGGAGCATTGAATTGAAATCATTATTCAACACAAACAAATTATAGGGAAATGTCAACATCTTGAAAAAAAACAAATGATTATATCTCTGCTCGAACACGAGATATCACACCCTATGCGCTGCGCACTTTGGCATCACCCACCAAAATACAGGCCTTCTAAAAGGCATGAAACACGCTACCGATTCAAATCCTGTGATCAACCCAGAATGCTAATTTCTTGCTTCTTTGAAAGCCACATTATGATAGTTTCACCAATTCATTTAGGTAGATTTTCTGCAATTGTTCTTGGAGGAGAAATAGCCATTTCCTCCAATACAAAGACATTAATGGGATATCGGTGCGAAGGACAAGAATAAGGCCTGGGGACGATTTATCGAAGCTACGAGTAAATTTAAAGGTCCTCTGAAAACAATCTTAATTACACCAGAACATTCTAAACCAAATATATCCTGAAAATTAGATGCGATTGGTGATATAAAACATTCATTTCCATTACAAGGTTCTGCAAGCGTAAAATACAAGGATTTGTAGCTTTGAGAAACGGGCATTGACATACCCTTAACAACAGGCTCATGGACGTGTGTAATCTCCCTCATGGATTAGTATGTGATTTTAATTCCCGCAACAATCACAGGTACTTAGCATAACTCGCAGTCGGCAAATGGCGATATTCTAATGAGTGACATTGATTGTATGCTGAGTTTTACCGGCGGCTACGGTCATTCTGCATTCTGATCAAAATTAAAAATGAAATTGCATCAAAACACAATAACTACGTCCGAGGCAGGATTCGAACCCGCTGCTTTCATTGGGAGCATATTGGACACCATAAAAGTCGTTGCCGACGAATTCCGTCATAAAAATATGTGAACACATCTTTATATTATATAATTTTTTCTACGAATAAAGACGTTCATTTAATTATATTTCTTCAATTAAGATCTTTTTTGATCCCTTTGAAACACATGTGGTAATTTTTTTATATTCACACAAGATTAGTGGCTCGATTACACATTCCTATTTCCCAAGGTTTTCAGTTATGCCTTCCTCGACCCTCCATAAGCTCCGATTGAGGTATCACATTCTTCAAATACTGATAAACCAAACGGTACTTAAGCGTGAGGTATAAAATTATACGAGAGGATAAAATATTTTTTTAATTGTTTATATTCTTCTTCTTCTTTCTCAAATCCCCTTATGCTGTTAGGCGTCGGGGTTTATATAATTAAGAATAATAATCATAATAAAAATAAAAATTATAAATAATAATATAAAATAATAAATAAAATTATAAATAATAATAAAAAAGAATAATTAAGAATTTAAAAAAAATCAAGGTGTTGCACTCACAGAGTTTCACTGGCTGTCCTCGGCCAAAGTTAGGAAGCCTGTTTTCACGAAGGTGGATCATCTGCATTGGGTGAGTTGAAGGAGAATTCTAGAATGTCCATCTGGAGCCTAGGGAGACTTGACGTGGAAAGACATCGCTGGAATGTTCTTGGGAAGTAACAGTGCGGGAACCATGATATGCGACGGTCTCCTGAAATGTCACCTGGCTCACCGTCTTCCCCTCTAAAACTTAGATAAATTTCGTAATGTCGTAAGGATTTGATCCTGTTTGTAAAGGAATTATGAATTCATTTTTTTCAAAATACAAAATGTCTTAGCTCTAAAATATTTGTCAATTTCTTCGCCTCTCGCAGGCCACTCTTGACGAAACCTCTCCATAGCATCTATCTGTAGGACGGCGATACAGCTTTAGACGTGCTTTCGGCACGGTTCCTCGGGCCATGACGGTCCTTACGTAGGGTCTGAACGCTACTGAATAATCCACCAATTTCATGTATCATAACCTGTCCCTCGGCGTGGATATTCGACACACGAGCCACCGCACCGACCCAACCCCCACCTTGTGCCCTTATTGGACTCAACATTCACAGAACTGGAAGAATAGTCCTGGCCGTAACACATCGCTCCGGTATAGCTTCTTGAATAAAATGACATCACGCCGATGTTGGCCTATTTTTATCCCCTCCTCTCCCCATCCAATTCTCGATTTCTCGCGGTGATTCCCTCCATCTAAATGACGTCACGGTTCTCGAATTCCCAAACTTCACGCAGTATTTCCCTAATTCAGAGTTAAAAAAAAATATTTTTAATGCGTTGAAACCAAGATGAACGTCAATGTTCAAATTGCATGGAAAATGTATTGAAAGTTGATGTTGATGGTGACTGGTGTCAAGTTATACCTATAAGGCACGCATGCAAGTTAAATTTTCAATCTGAGGTTTCCGCGGCGTTAATCCATAATAGTTTTCGGGCGTTCCTCCGCGTTAGGGTGTCTTTTGGCGACACCCTAACGCATCACCATCCCTCTCAGATGGCCGGACTGCTGAAAACCCTGATACATCGAGCAGTAACCATCTCCGACCAAGAG
>LYUA01001043.1:142741-157971 GCA_002093875.1 Calopteryx splendens | reverse complement strand
ACAATACCAATGCATCGTCACTTCTGACCTGAAGACGCCAGCAGGATGGCTGGAGAAATTGTGTCGCCAAATGACACCCTAACGCGGAGGAACTCCCGAAAACCATTATAAAGTTAAATTTTATTTGAACCATATTCTTAGGAAACTGTGACCTCACGGATGCCTCGACTCCCCCATTCCCCCTTGTAACTTATCATCACGCTTGATTAAACCTCACCTCCCCCCAACTGCGTGACATCATTGAGGAACCTATAGTAGAGGGATCCGACGAATAATTCAGGGGCATGTTCGACTTTGACGGAGGTAGATGACGGTTTCCGTAACGGCAAGTGAGAAATATATTTCGTATAAAAATGAGGAACTCTAAAACCTGTTTCCATACATTTTTAAATGTTCGAAGACTTCAATTTTCTCTTGAAGTGCACGTTTTTCATGATATTTGTTATATGGCTTCCCATTCGACAACCAACTGCGCTCACGGCAGCTGATGGAAAAGGAAGCAGATGACGTTCTTTGAAAGTCTTTCAGCTGCCTTTAGTAATAAGCTGTTGGTTTATGCCATACGGAAGGTGCTATATTGCGCTCCGATACCGATGTTGACATAGGTTGATTTGCATTAGCAGTGGTAAATCGGAGTATATGACATCGTAACTTTAGCAGGAACCGCAATATATTAGGATCATTTACGGAAAAACGATAAATTCGCTATTGTGTCATTTCACATGTTATAGACGTACTTTTTGCTTTATGTAAAATGGAAAAGAAAATAACTTTATCTGTCATATTTTTGAATTACATATGTTTATAAACAATGTATTGACAAAAAGCGAACTTTCAAGCTTTCTTTAAAGCGAAATAAAAATGTATTCTTTCACACAACGATCAATCATCTTATATTTTTCACCAAAACACGAGTTTTTAAACCTATCAGCTTATGTGTTCGCCTATTATCAACAAAATATCGTGCAACTTTCACTGAAGAAGAAATGCTGTCACGTTTTCAACGAGAAGGTAATGACAGCCTATCTTTATAACATCATTCGAACTTTCCCATCAAAGAAGACATCATAAAGCTATTTGATTTTTGCCATTTCTAACGTTCCTTCATAGAATTGTGAAAGTTATGAAAATAATTTATCATTTCTTACCAACGAGTATAATTGGTAGATATAGTGACCGAAATTTTAGATATCAGCAACACCATGGTGTGTCGGGGTTTTAGTTTGGAGCATTTTGATCTTCTAGAAAAATTCGTAAAATAGTCATGTGCAACAAATTCATTTTCTATTAAACAATTATCTTATTTATAATGAATTATCGATTGAAAGGGAAAAAGTAAAAAAAAACAGAACAGCAATTTCAAATAAAAAGATCAAAACAATTTTTGAAGCATATTTCTAAGCTATAAATATATAGTATGCATAGTGCAGATAAATATAGTTCAGAAAATAAATGGGATATTAGTCGATACATATATTAATTTGGAGCATTGGAATATGAAAAAAAATATTTAAATAAGAAGTACATATTTGAGATAAAATATTGGCTGATGACTGGGCGAATTGGGTACATCTAATGAACTTTTTTACAGAATATAGGAGTAAACTAGAGAAACTTTGTATGGGAGCAACTTTAAACGTAAAAAATATGGGCTCGTCCCTTCAGCGAAAGGGTTGAACTCTTCGATGTTTAGCCGCCTACAACTCGGAAACTAGCGGACAGATTTAAGAACGGAAGACAACACCTGTTTTTATTTTTTTAGCTCTATGATTGACTGCAGTCAATTCTCTTCCGCAACCCACTTAAGAGATGCGATACAATTATTTAAAATAATGAATTGTTACGCACAGATATTTGAAGAGTGCGTCACCATCCTCCGGTCGGTGAAACGTATCCCTATGGCGCAAAAACAAAAGGCGTCGTCGCTGGGCTCATATTTACCACCCCAGCCATTCCCACGTGCGGGCCGCTGCGGCGGACCCCTCCGCCAATTAGTTTGTATGGTTTCACACTTCCTCACCCTTCTTTCGGAGCTTCAGGAACCCAATCGAGTCCAAATTTGCCCGTCGGGTCTCCCCCACAGGGAAACCAGCACCGCTTATTGACGTGAAGGGCCGCCGAGTTGGTGAGGGTCCGACTGTCGTGTGGAAGCATTGGCGCACTGCCTATAGGGCTCTTAAACACGGATTAGTTCCTGTGCTGGGGAGGGTCAAGCCCCTGAGTGGGGTCGCTGTGATGTTTTAAAATATTTAGCCTTGGAAGAGTAAACGAAATTAAAATAAAAGGAAGAACCTTCATTGGGCATAAATGGGTGTTTCGAATTTTCTGCGTTTAAGTGATAAACTTTCAGGAATGTCTATTTCGCTTTTCTCGATTTTTGGAGGAGGTGGGGGAAAGGGGACGATGACAGAATGAGAGAAGGGCTTATTACTATCCGAGTCACCACATTTCCAGGGATTAGCTTATTTTCATCGCAAACAGTTAGCGAGAAACAACTTCTATGAGTATTGTACTTATAAATATCTTTCTGTACTTCTTTATATGATAAATTTATATGATAAATTTTATATGTGCTGGAGGATGGCTCGTCGCTCCTCCCAGGCACGCGTTGTCAAAACCTGAGCAGCGTGAATCCCATTGGTCTCGGTCCATCCTTTCCGGGGAATAGATTTTTAACAGTTTTGTAATGGAATTCGCCGGAACAAGTTTCGTATCGTGTTTATCCACCGATTGTCAGGTATTATTAGCAGGGTCAACTTCTCTTTCTGCCATGCACAGTCCACGCGATGGTGTCATAAGTTTCACTCTTCTTCAAGGTGGCTTATTTGTAGAGTTACTATTACAATAGCTAACTGGGTCTTAGGAATAAATATTATTGGGATGCTTACGACGCGAGCATATGATCAGTTTATCTAGTGAATTTTCTGCACGCTTTTTGATGCTAAAGTAGTTATTTATCAATCTCAAGGACTTTTGAAGTATTGTACGATTATCGTGAAGATAGCTTTTATTTAGTACCAGTGAGATTAGAACGTCCTATTTCAAATCTTTATGGCGCTCCAACCAGCCTTAGCACAAACCGATAAAACATTATGTATTAGTAAAACCGCCTCTAAAATTTCGCTTAACATTCATTGCTCATCAAATCTGAGAATCAATTTTAATGCAAACTAAATTGGTATATGGTAAACAAAAACAAAATATCAGCGGTATCATTCCAATAATTTAAATGTGGCATAATCGAAAACACAAGGTCCGTATCCCTGCAACTGTAAAACCACTATCAGTCTGCTAAAATAAATCTTTCGCGATCTTAAATAAAAGTTCACATATTTGGTTTAAGAACATTGAGAACAGTAGCGGCATAATTAAAATTGATACCTAGGGTATCAATCCTCAATTTCTTTAACACTTCACTTTATATTGCGACAAATTTGATGCGAATAACGTAACTTAATTTCGAAGGACTGAGAATCCTTCGAGATGGGTGACTAGAAAATCGGTACAATGATATATTTCATTATTTCCAAATAATTTGTCATCTTCCAGGGAACAATTTCCGACCTTCTCCTCCTACTCTGGAAATTTTTTTAAAAACTGATTTTCCTATGCTAGCTTACATACCCGTGACATCAAAGAAAACATTCACGCCGGTAACCTTGATTAACGGATGTGTCGACGAAAAATTTGTATGAGGAAAAATTACTTACATCCACTACGGTGTTCTAAATTAAGGCCAGATGGTTATATCAAGAAGGGATTGATCGAAAGCTATAATTCGTTTACTAGACATTATTTTTCATTAAATCCGTATTTCATGCTTGATTTATCGGGCAACTGCTACTGTGGTGATTTATGTACACTCCCATCAAGGTTGTCAATAAGCGAAAATTAAGCACTTTAAGGGAATTATGTAAAAAAGAGAATTATAAAAAGCTCAGCTCACATTATGCTTAGTTCAGGCTGAGGAGGGAGGGGGGAGTGACTCCTGGGTTCCTGCGTACCCTTCTTCCTTTCAATTATTCCCCATTGGTTCAAATAACGAGATTTAGTGGCGAAGAAACAAACATAAAAAGAGAAGTAGTAAAGCAAGAAAACTATCTTCGACATCCTCATATAGAAGGAAATAAATTATAGCGAAGGAAACTTTTCAAGGTGTGCAACCATGGAGAAAAATACAGAACGTTGCACTTTGTCAATGGCATAGCATAAGTGGCTTAAGAAAGGGATCTGTTGAGGAAACATATTTATTCGGCGAGGGTGATAAAAAACTAGGAACTAATTGAATGTAAAAAAAATTAATATAATAGCCCGATGCTGAAAAACGAAAGTCAACATATACTATATGAAACTGAGTAATGAATGAAATATGTACTCGAATAATTTTCTAATGCAGGAATCTGGATCATTGGGCTGGAAAAACATAGTTCACCGAACCTCCCAGGCATGTAAGGCATAAACTATCACTACGGTACAGTTTGGAAGTAAGAATATAGTAGGTATGTTAGGGGTCATGCTACTCCATGGTGATGAGCAATAAATAAAACAGAGAGAGAAGATTGGAAGCAAAGGGAGGTTTAGTAAGAGCCTAATTATTGGAGTTACATATATTAAATGTGTTTATAAGTTATCCTAGAAATAATGATTCAAATGTGTTCTTACGGTTATTATATTGTAAAAATCGCCGGTTTAAATAAAATAACACTTTCTAATAGACAGGAAAGACGGGGAATCTAAGAATGACGAAAGCTTATCATATAGTGAAGAAGCGAATAAAAGATGAGGGCCACATCAAGATGATAAAAATGGAAAGGGGTATTAAAGATTGCAAACATGGGAGCTAAAAGTCGGTTTCATTGTTGGATGCCTTGGGCACAGAGTATACTCAATAGATACTCTGTGCCTTGGGTATCAGGTTGGCGCTTCTGCAAGAGAACTCTCCGCTTGGAACTTACATGTGGTGCGGAAACTATTTCAAAAGTCCATTGGATGAGTCCGTGGAACATTTACCGAACTGATGGGGTCTTTGGTTAAGAAACTAAATTGATACCAAGAGCACATTCATGGCTGTTTGCCGGTTCCCTCGTATAGGGGCCGTTTCTCATAGCTAAAAGTTAATATGCGAGTCCTTCCAATTTTGTAATTGGCGGCCTTCTATTGACAATAAGTTCTATCAACAGCCGTAATATCTTAATTAATTAGGATATTTAGTTTAAAATGTTCCACGTTACATTTACAATTGCTATTAGAGGACTAGTAAACGGACTGGTAACTTTGAGAAACAGGACCCAGAAAATAATTTTGGAGGGGAGGGAGGGGGTTCTACTGCTGGCACTTCGTTACCAACTGAACTATGCCCTAAGAAAAGTAAGTTCTCCCTTTTAAATGCTTTATTGATTTTTCTATCATTGGCTATGTTAATACTTATTTTTGTTGGTATTTTGTTATTATTCGAAGTACAAATGAAAATGATATTTTCCAAGAAATTATCATTAAATTCTAAACTTCGTCAACCATTCTTGTGGAAGCAAAATTTCTGAAGGGGTAGGGGCTATAGCATAATATCCCCTCTCATGCCTACGCCACCGTTCCAACTGATCAATCATCGACGATGACTCGCTCATCGGGGTAACCAAGACTCTCCTCTTATTACGTCCTGATCTGGAGAATAAATACAGACGAAAATTCATTTTTCTCAAACCTCCGCATTAGAATCCACGCACCGACCGTGGAAAAATTTCATCAGCCCCATTGTGGGATGTATGTACATAAACAATAAGGGATGAGGGGGTTCAAGCCCCCGTCTCAAGTATAATTATCTAGAAATTGTTTAGATGCATAGCTATCGTTTCTTGAGACATTTTGAAACGTTAAAGCCAGAGAATCCTAACTTTGACGGAATACCTATTGAGGAAATAGTTGAAGAAAAAACAAAACTTTAAGCTCTAGTGACAGATAAAGATTGTGATTATTAAAATTATCTTTAAAAATTTAGCAAATGTAATTTTGAGGTAATTATTCAGAAAAGGTGTCGACACTAATATATACAGCAATGATGTTATGTTTAGGAATCTCTTGAAGTTTTCCATTAAAACCATTGAGACTAAGTGACATAATCAGCCCTGGCACCAACCAAGACCTCAATATTGTTTTACATGGCTACTTATAATGTTTGTTTGAAGGTCAAGAGTCGAATATTCATTCATTGTCTCGAGTTGAATCAGGGAGGGGGGTTTCCTTATCGCACACTCCCTCGGCCGGACTGGTTATATTAAATGATATTATATACCTAGTGCTGAGCGTGATTCTCTCTTTGTTTTTTTCTAGTCTTACATCGCTGCTCTCTACAAAAAGAATAACAGTTGACAAAAAGAACCTTCAGCTCAACATTTATTTCTTTCAGTGAGAATAGAATTAAGCCGCCTCAGGCTCCCTCCCTCCCTGGATTCGCCCGTATCATCGGGTAAGGGGTGCACGAAAGCCGGAACGATCCCTCTCTTAATATTTCAAACCTTGCCAAATAATATCATAGGCCCATACGAAGTCCACATCATGCATGTTATGTGGACTTATCCATGGAATTTCACGACTAAACTTCTTCTGACAAATATAATAATGGAATAAGGTTATAATTTCCCCGTAATCTTCATAGGCATATTTACAGGGTTGGTTGCAGTTTAAATGTTATGTCCGATGGGCTATTTCCAAGATTCGCTACATTTATGAACATTATCAGTAAAATACTGTGGGTGATTGGCTCACTGTCCGTGAAAATGACTGATTTTTGTATAGCTTTGCTTGTGTTTGTTTTTCTTTCGCACGGCCTGCGGTATTGTTATTCGCTGGCGCCGCCTGGCGGCTGAGAAAGGAGTATCGTAGTGAGAGGGGTGGGGTGGGATGTCCGGAATCGATTTTTCGCTCTTAAATGAGCTTCAGTCAAACGTGGGGAAAACGGAGAGTGTGGTTTGGTTCACCAAGCCGACCTTAGAAAGCTTCCGATCGTTTCGTTGTCCTATCTATCTCACCCCCTACTACAACCTTCCCCTCCCTGTCGACTCGATCTGAGTGCCTCATAGCATCGCCCATCGCCGAACATGGCCGAGTGTTTTGGAATAGTACGGTGAGGATGTAACGCCTAGTAAACATTCCGAGAGAAACGCTCCGTATTTGCATGCTAGTCACGTACCTGCCGAAAACAGCGTATCAGAAGATTGTTTACGATGCTTTGATTGTGAAGAGGATGTAAATGTTTATGTTGCAGGTAAGAAGTGTTGATTACGTGTATAGTGTGATACAATATTATAATCGTATTTGCACTTTTTTCTGTAATTTTGAACATCACTGCATGTTTATTGGACACAAGATTACAGGCGCGGGTACTAATTCTATTTTCAGTTGAAAATAAACTATAAATATTTGTTTATTTTAGTTTTGAGCTAAAGAATTTGCATTCCAAGCATTTTTTTAAAACTCCTTGAATTTCAGTTTTGTAAAGTTAGACTGTTGATAAGAGTAGGACAGGTTACATTAATTTTTCTCGAACATAACTAGTTTTTAAAAACAGACGTTGAAGTCTCCAGAATGAACTTTTCGATTCCCGTCAATTAGAAACAGCCTCTTTTGTTTAATATGTTTGACAATTTACGTGATTACTAACCGTATTTGCACAAATATTAATTTCAACAAATTTGGGCTTTTTCAGATACCTGCAAAGTGCATAACCTCAAAGTAAGGTAACCATGCATTTTCATATGATTCTATGTAAAATGATTCGAAGAAGCAAGAGAGAAGGATTTTGTGTGCAATATTTTAGTTTACGTTTAATGTAAATACGACAGTGAAGTGCTCTCTTCATGCTGGATATAAACACCAGCGCAATAAATATGATTTCTTGGGAAAGACCAAAGAAGTCTTCTAAAACATTCCCCGTGCTACTGTATCTCCTCTTTCTGTGTGCCTGTTGTTTTGGGCACTTACTTTTGATAACAGAGAATGAATCCCCTGGGAAGGTGTTATTCGATGCGTCGTTAACCGAAACAGGTGCTGTCCGTTCCAAGCGTGTTTACAAAATCAACAGCAATCGCACTGCAACCTTCGTACAACGGCTGCTGAAAGTCTCTTTAAATGAGGGACGGGTGATACTCAAGGAACAACTGGACTGCGATGGAATACTGTACCCTAACCTTTTCACCGTATATATCGATTCGATTCCATTTGTTTCCAAAGAAAATGTTAACACTTTTGAAGACAGTAACATCGATGGTGCTGCGAGTGACCGATGGGTTGGTGATCGTGGGGGATTGGATTACTATTCCTTGCCTTTACGGATATTTGTCGGGGGTTCAAGGTGCAGGGAACGTGTGCGTGAAAAGGTGCGCGAGGCCAGAAGGTGGATAAGTGAAACATTTGCCTCATATGCTGTGGCAGTGCCCAAGAAAATTGCTGACGGACCCTTGCCATGGAGTGGAACAGCTATGGGTCCATGTGTGTTGAGGGAGCAGACAATAAGTATGATATCATCTCTTGTGCCTCGCAGTGCTCAGATTCAGTGTCGCTATGAATCACTCGATCTTATTGGGTCTGGAAATGCTCGGCTTACAATAACATCAGGCGGAGATATTGTTTATTCCGGCGCCGAGGGCTGCTCGGATGAGGCCCTCTGGAAGGTATGTGGTGTGACAACATGTTTTTCCTTGATATGCAGACGGAGAGTTAGAATAATGTTACTCGATGATGGTGTTTGTGCACGAATATTGCTCGCCGTCATGGTGATTTTTTTATTGTAAAATAAGTACACGTAAAATTCCTGATAAATTGGTACGAAGAAGAATGTCAGATTAATATTTAATGACATAATAAATCATAGCATGGGCAAAAACGTTATGGTACTTTTGTCGCTCAACGTTTTATGGATCTACATAGGTACTTGTTAATGATGTTTTAAATTCTCATTAATATTTCTAGTAAATTATTACTGTCCATCACCGTTTACTAAAAGGGAACCTAAAAGATTCAAGAGATATTTTTAAAAAATGTGTAACTGAAACGTTATTTTTTGTGTAATAGCGGATATTCTTATCTTGGTTAATTTGTTTATAGGTTCGAATGTATCTCCGCTTTCGCTGTGGAGAGGACGGCTGGCACAAGACTCAAGGGGGTCTGATTTCTTCGGAGCACAGAATAAATGTGGTGTTTCACCGATCTTCTGGGGTGGGTGGACCTGATGGGTCTCCTGTAGACCTTGCAGGCCGTGCCAGACGGGAGCTGCGAAATGGAGTACCTCGTTTTGAGAGTCCTCTCTATGTTGCTTCTGTTACTGAGGAAGTCCCCTCAGGTTTGAAAGTGACTACAGTGTCAGCCAGAGACCCCGAAGGGTCGCCTCTTCTCTATGCAATGGTTTCCCTCCTTGATTCACGATCTCAGAGCATGTTCTCGATGGATGCAAGATCTGGTGTTGTTACAACCTCAACCAAATTAGATAGAGAGACAGTCAATGTTCATTATTTTCAAATAACAGCTACGGATGATTCATTCCCTCCACAAACAGGCACGACTACCTTGCAGGTGAGTTATTGCCATGAATATGATGAAAGGATTTTTAACTGATTTTAAGTTTTAACCATATAAATTGAAGAGTAACTATTTTCACCTTAAAAAATGACTAGCGGAATGATCATTGCTCATGGTTATGGGTTAAGTATGAGTTAAAATCAAGAAAAAGTTTCATCTGAATTAAATAGATCATTGAGTAATGCTTAGAAAGTGAAAAATAAATTGTTTAGAAAGCCATGAAACTCTTATACTTCTATTCTTGAAGAGTTTACATTTATGAGCTTAAATTGGGAATATTATTATTTAACCTCTTTGCTACCTGCATTATGCAGTTAGGAAAAGTCACCTTATTGTACACCATGACTATTAGTAGAAGATAGATTTTCATAAAACTCATAAGGCTATATATTACTTGACCATGTATCAATGATGAGGATATTCTTGGACCAGCTGCTTCATGCACTTTTTTTGTTCTTCTTTGACAGATTAACGTGTTGGACGTCAATGATCATGCACCATTATTTGAATCATTGGAGGGTTATGAGACTTCAGTCCGTGAATCCGTACCTGTTGGGACCACACTTCTCACTGTTCGAGCTACTGACCAAGACATGGGTCCTAATGCTGAGGTTGAATATCATTTGCAGGATCTTCCTGTCGATGAATTCATAAGTCTTGATGAGAATGGTGAAGGTGTGAGGGATGCTGGGAAAGGGGTTAAAAAGTCCAAAGTTCATTCTGGTCACATGCCAAGCGAGCACTTCCACATTGACCCAAGGTAATGCTATAGGAGTGTCTTCCAGTTCCATAATTGACCATTTTATCCCTAATTCTTTTTGCCACTATTCTGTATTAGGATCAGGTAGTTCACAGAACTCCAGCACCAATAAATAAATACCATAATCAAGTCAGTGTTTAAGTATGACATAAAAGAAAAGGCAACATAACCATAGATGTGGGTTTATAATCACACTTTATGTAGACAAGTCATCATGTGTGATGTGAGGTTCAATATATAACTGAAAATGTTGACTTCATAGTGAATCGCCTCTCAAAAAGCAGATATGTACAAACTTTCAATAATCAAGTTATGTATTCTAAAAGTTAGTGGATTAGCAGAAGTATTTTTTAATAATTTTTCATGATCTATAGATGTTCAACATTATACTGATCATCCATTAGTTCATGGACAAAATTATCTACTTGGTTTATGGTTCCTTTATCAGATTTGAATGAATATACAAAACCTGTGGAACTCTGTAAATTTAAGGATTATCTTGAAAATTTTATGAGAATGTACAGTTTTATTCCATGTAATAATCCTTCTAAATATTCCATATAAGAGTACTTTTTTCCATTTCCAAAGAAATATGAAGTCATCAGTGTATTGTTTTTTGGTCTATGCTAAGGTAAGTAGCAACATCCAAGTTAACCCTTCAAAACTAGTTTTTGACTTTATTTCCACTGTTTTTGAGGAACTTGCCAAATCTTTTTTTGATTGTTTGCAAAATTTAAGTCAATAGATGATCCTGTTGACTGTGAAATATGGTCTGTAATCCGATTTCTGAATGCAAAAAGCTCAAACCCGGTGAAATTCATTGGCAGATTGTTGGGATTTATGGTGACTGTGAACTGAGGAATAGAATTGTTAGGAAAGGTAATGTAAGGAAGGTAATACAGTTCAGTGAAGGCTGAATGAACCTAGAGGTGGATGACTTTCTGTTGTCAATGAAGATTTGGTCAGGAAAGTTAATGGGAAAGTTCATGAGAATTGACTTTTCTCAATTTCCATGCTATACAATGAATTTGTCAAACTTGTTAAAATTTTGATAGCCGAATTAGTAAATATAAAGTTATTTGATTGGTACTTTTCAGAACTGGTGTGGTTACTACAAGACTGCCACTTGACAGAGAAGCAACAAATTCATTCTCCCTGCTAGTTGTGGCAACAGACATGGCCTATCCTGAAGGAGGAAGTGGTGGTGTAGTAATGGGTTCTGGTCAAACGCGGCGCAGTGCCACAGCTCCACTAGTAATCAAAGTTCTTGATGAAAATGATAATAATCCTCAGTTTGAAGAAAGAACTTACTCTGTCAAAGTACCTGAAAATCTTCTATGGACTGGTTCTCCTGTTATTGCCACTGTTAGGTAAGGATTACAGTAAAACGTCTTATTAGATTATTTGAAGAGACAAGAATTTCACATTTGGCCTCAGTCAACACTCGTGATCAAAATCTATTATTCCCTGTACATTTTTTTAGTAATTTATATCTTGTATGTATCTTTATATTTCCTTTCCAAGTTATCAGTGCTGTAACCGTTATCATAGTGATTCAGGCATAAAATGATTTTAATCTCTGAATTTAATTTTTTTAAACTTGTTTTATGCAGTGAAACATATCTGCACTAGTAAAAATAGTGCATAATATTGTGCAGCTGTGGTGTTGCAGCTAATATCTGTAATCAAATGGTTAACATAAATTTAGATCTTTGAGTTTTGGTAATAATGGGAATTGATGTACCTGCTTGTTAACTCATGTGGCTGACAACCATGATGCTCTCATGTGAATCATTAAAAACAAGTATTATTTTTACAAAGTATACTCACTATTATTTTCTGAAGGAATATAAACAAAAAATATAAGAAGGGAAAAGCATAACTCAGCAGCAACCTTCTTCTATTTTGATGTATAACTATGTTAATTATGCAACTTGTATGAGGTAACCTATGGGCTGTGACCAAATGTGTTTGCACATTCATAAGGAGCATGGAGTCCAATTCTCATACTGTGTAATACATTATGTGGGCAATGCTCCCCTCCTTCTCCATGGCCGGGGAAAAGATGTAATATTTCTGGGTGCACTATCACATTTCACTTTCTGTTTCACTGTTAGTCTTGGCAAATGTTACATTGGTTTATTTGGACAATCATGGCTGGAAAAGAATTGTGTGGTATTGTTTTAAAGCTTTCTATTAACACTATTCAAATATATGATATTAGGAAGTGGTTTGAAGTGATAATTTTAGAAATTATTTTCTTGTGCACTACTGAGGACTTTACAATTTTTTATTATAAAATGTGATGAACATAAAAGTTGAAATTTTATAGATGTTTTATAGACAAAATTAATATGACTATTGCAGTATAATGTGTTAGAAATATTCCACTCTATATTGATCATTTTTTCTTTGGTAATATGCTATGGTAATCATGACATTTACTTTGAGTATTAAATAAAATAATAAATATATAATCTTCGATTGGCAATTCTATGAAAATAAAATTTACAAGATAATTAGTAATCTTCCTCACATCCCCCTCCAAATTTTCCATTATGAGCTAGTTCCCATCCTTCATGCTCTTAGATACTGTACCTGACCAGCACTTTTCAACTCTTCTATCTGCAACCAGTCTTACGTTCCAACCTGACATTTCAATTAGAACTGAGCCCACACATGTTTTAATGAATTGTTTAATAAGTTAAAGGGTGCAGAAATGGCAGAGGAGCCCTATGAAACTAATAAAATGAATGGACATCATGTTCCTTTTGAGCCTTTTTAAATAAGAGAGCTGTCATTGAAATAAAGATGTGAACACTGGTTGTGCCGCAATTTCTTTTCCATGAAAACCATCTTTTCAGAAGCTGGAGAGAACATAGCCTTCATCTCTATTAAATCTATTTTTAATTCCAGCTACATGTAGAGGCAATGGATTGTATCAGTTAATTTTACAAGATTTCTTCTACTTTAAATTTGTATCAGAAGTGTTGCAAATTTATAATTGACTATATTTATATCTTCCAGAGCAACTGATGCTGATGAAGGAGCAAATGGAGCTGTTAGATATACCATCATCAGTGGAAATCCTCAGAGTCAGTTTTCTATAGATGGGCTCTCCGGAGAAGTTTCACTGGTTAAGCCCCTTGACTTTGAGAGTGTACCAAGTTATCGTCTTGTTATCAGAGCTCAAGGTAACCCAATCTTTTATTTGACATTCCACCTAATTCTTAAGCTTGTTATTTAGTGCATTGGGTGTTTTCCTTTTACTTTGTGCACATTTTGCTATCTCAACAATACATGTCCCTGCAGTAATGATTTAAAAATAATGTAATAAATATCCACTTCCTTCAGAATAGAGTGATAAAAAATGTTTATGTTTATACCAGTTATTTATTTCCACAACAGTTTTAAATCGTGTGTCAATGACATTGTTTTGAAATTGACCAAGTATACTGTGTTAATTCATATTGTTAACCCCACAATTTTATTGCTAGCTAAATTGATGTGGGCTAATTATATAATGTATATAATCCTGTGTTACTAAATTAGAACCCATGTCATGAGTACACATTGTTATTAATACAAAATTGAGAGCTGTGCACTTATCCAACAGACATTGATGGCAGATGCTGACTTGAAACAAGTCAGCAGTAAGCTGATCCAAGGATTTTACTGGTAGTGACCTAGCAGATGGCATAACTCTCCAATAATGTAATATTTTTCTATTACCTTCAGGTTGTAAAATAATGATATGTACTCATATTTTTATGGGAAGAATTATGTTCAATAACATAATGCATCATTTTATGTTAATTTTTATCATTGCAATCTTTATAAATAACATTTACATTTACTGTACCCATTATCTGCTACTTTACTCCAAGGGTTTAAAATATTTTGTCTATATGGTGTTGATCCACTATATTAATTTTTTAGTATATTTCCACCTATCTTTTTTCCTATAAATAAAGGTCAGATTTCTGAAGACCAAGGATTCCATACTTAGAAGATATTCAATTGCAAAAATATATAGGATAGGAGAGATTGAGCAAAGCATTTGCAATAATTAGTTCATTGGAATTAAAGGAAAGATCCAGAACAAATGTAGTTAGAGACAAAAATGGAAATATATATTTGAAAATCACTATTTGGATGAAATATAGAAAGAAAATTAGTAAAATTGTATGTTAAAATAGAGTAAAAAATAATTGTGAGTACATAGGGAAGGAGAAATTTATGGACAAAGACAGGGTAGGTCCACCAATATCTGCTTATAATATAAAAGTTTGTAAGACACTAAAGCAACAGGCCCGGACAATATAATGGGTGAAATACTAATATATTTAGGAGAAATGACAAAAGAAGGGTTCTTCAAAATGATTTGCGAATGTTATAAAAAGTGAGGGTACCTGAGGATTTCACTAATAGCAAAATAATTGTCATCGCCATGGAAGGAAATGCAACAGACTATTCTAGATATTAAACAATTTCTTTTGCCATTCACACGAAAAATTCTATTGAACATAATGAGGAACAGACTTTAAGGAAAATTCAATTGATATACGGTATTTCTCCGAATATAGTCCCCCCCCCCTATTTGCTCAAAGTATTGGTTGGAAGTAAGGGGTGGGACTACATTTGCGCTCAAAAAATATGAAATGAAAAATATCACTGCCAGCATAAGCACAAGTGTTACTTACGTATAAATATTTTGTCCATACTTGATTTAATTATTTTTTGAATCAATTCTGGTCTAATAGGCTGAGAAATAAACAATTATTTTTGTTGACTCGTTAGAATCCTTACAATCATGATCCGCACAATCGTGATCCACACAATCACAATGGAATTCTTCTCAAGAATTAGGAAATCTTTCACTTTGAAAGCACGTATTGAC